>QANZ01034544.1:0-38814 GCA_003254925.1 Chamaecrista fasciculata
TAACCCTAATTCGTGTCCCATTCAAGCGGTGTTCAGTTCCTGCTCATGTGTGACCCAGCAGGCCCCACGTGAAGTTGGCAGTAGGGCATCCCCATGACCTACAAGTTGTGAGCGGACTCTAGCAAGCCATCACAACAACCCAAAACACGTGAGTTATCGTTTGTAACCAAAAACGACTTAACCTCAGTACCTCCGTGTCAAAGATCCGATTGTCCTACGATATCTTGGTCATGGACTAGGCACAGGTATGTCATCCATAATCCAAACCACAACTTTCTCGATTCCCTGAGTAAGTCCCAAATCCCAGCGTGGCCACGTATTTTCCTGGACAGACTCATCGAGGGCGCCAGTTAGATATCTCTCATCTAATGAGGGACAAAATCCCATTTTGGCCAATCCACATTCCACAGCAATGCAATCAACCAGACCCGTACTCAATCCGTATAACTACCTTAGACTAAGCCAAAGACTGACAACTGCAACGCCGGAATAGTCATTTACCTCAGGTCAAAGGCATCGCTACAAGCGTACTAGGAGAGACTAGCTGATGACTAAACCCATGCAGGACTCTCCAGGTCAGTCCAGCAATTCGTAACCACCTTACGTAATTGCACCATGACTCTCGTCCCAGCATCTAGTGCGTGCATCTCATGCACCGAAGTCATGCTGGTCTTAGTTCATTTTTGCTCCCACAAAAATAATCGACCAGGGACAAGTTTAGATTAATTATCTCATAATTAATCATGGATGTTATCATAGTAAACATGCTAATAATATGACAACACATTAATTTATCTTCCATAAATTAATAATATGTTCACAACATATTTAACATAAAAAAACGATTGGCCCTAGGGCACAATCTCCAACAGATGCCTAGGTGCTAGCCTCCTTCACTTCTTCCCAAGTGAATACGGGAACCTTTATCTACGTTTTGAAATTCAAGAACTGTTCTTGAATTCCAAGACCAAAGTGGCGCCTATGATCAAGAACAACTTTCTTGATCTCACACAAAACCCTGAAGAATGGTTCAAGGGTTCTTGGCCGATTTTTCTCTCACCAAGGGAAAAATTCGACTCTCACTCTTTCTCTCTCCAAATTAGGGTTAGCCGTTTTTTGTGTCTCACACAAGGTGCAAATCGAATTTGGCACTTATGTCAACTAGGGTTTTGCAAGTCGAATTGTGCTTCCCTTTTATAGAGAGTGGGGAGTTAACAAATATAAAATTATAAGATATCATAATATCATAATTTTATGCCTTGAATTCTTAATTAAAATATTACCTTAATATCTTAATTTGAATTCAAAATGCAATCTTTCTGAAACAAAATGCAAGATCAAATCTTGCTCTTGGTCCCACCTAGAATGCGCCATCTCCCTCTTGTTTTTAAGGAATTTAATAAATCAAAATAACAATCCTAACTCTTAGGAAGTCATAACCAATTTATTAATATCCAACAATATTGAATTAAAATATTACCCTAATATCTTTAATTCAAAATTTGAATCTTGAAATCAAAATCAAATCTTGAATTCAAATTCAAATTTAAGTCATGACTCTAATTAACAAAACATTTCCATTAATTAAAATCACCATATATGAGGCGCCACCCTCATGCTTGTTATCCCCAATATTAGTGAATTTAATAAATCAATAATCTCCTAACTTTTAGGAAGCTTATCTAATTTAGTATTCCCTAATATTATAAACAAGAATATAATTTTAATTAGATTAATCCAATTAACTATTTAACAATTAATATATTTAAACTTGTCCAACAAATTTAAATATCACAAACATAGATATTTATTTAAGACAAGACTTCATGTCCTAAGACATTCAACTATGTCTTAAATTGTGTCACCAAAGTGACTCACGAATTAACCCTAATTCGTGTCCGAATGCGGCATCTTGATCCTGCTCATGTGTGACCCAGCAGGCCCCACATGTCATTGGCAGCAAGTCATCTCTATGACTCACAAGTCGAGAGCGGACTCTAGCAAGCCATCACGACTACCCAAAACACGTGAGTTATCGCTTAACGCCAAAACGACTTAACCTAAGTACCACCTTGACATGATCCCTATTGTCACACGATATCTTGGTCATGGATTAGGCACGGGAAAGTCATCCATAATCCAAACCACAACTTTCTCGATTCCCTGAGTTAGTCCCATTTCCTTGTGTGGCCACACATTCCTTGGACAGACTCATCGAGGGCGCCAGTTAGATATCTCTCATCTTTAATGAGGGATAAAATCCTATCTTGGTCTACCACATTCCTCAGCACGGTAAACAACCAAACCCGTACCTAGCCTGTATGGCTACCCTGCTACCGGCAACGTTGGACTAGGCCAAAGTCTGACATCTACAACGTCGGAATAGTCAAGACCTCAGGTCTAAGGGCATCTTGACAAGAGTACAGGAGAGGCTAGCTCATGACGAAAACCCATGCAGGACTCTCCGGGTCGGTCCAGAAACTTGTAACCCCTTACTCATTGCACCATGACTCTCGTAAAGAATCTAGCGCATGTATCTCCATACACCGAGGTCATGCTGGTCTTGGTTCATTCTCGCTCCCACGAGAACAATCGACCAGGGACGGATTTAGATTATTTATCACATAATTAATCAAGGACGGTATCATAGTAAACATGCTAATAATATGATAACAACATAATTTATCATCTATAAATTAATCAGTATTGTTCAAAACATATACATAAAATGATTGGCCCTAGGGCACAATCTCCATCAGACAGTAGGTTCAACACAAATTTATGCAGAACATGAAAGGATTCTCAATACCTATGGAAGTTGTGATGAGTTGGTAAGGGCTTTCCGAATTAAGTTTCACATTCAACCATGTTCCTATTCAAATGCAAATGATCATCATTCAATTTTTATTATGCTGGATTTTGTACTTGGTTCCTTGACTAGTGAAAAAGATGTGATTATTTTTTTTGATCCAGGAGGCTCTCATGATAGTTTACCATGTGATATCACACAATTGTTATGGAATATGAGAACATCATTTGAGAGTAATGGAAGCTTTCAAGCCAAAGGAAGGAAAGTAACTTTTCCTTTTGATCAAGGAGGCACTATACTTCATGACCAACTAAACACAAGAATAAAGCTTCTTGAATGCTGCACTTTTTCCTCCACTACTGCTACTGCTACATGGTTTTTGGCTAATCTCTATTTCAAGTTAGTTGAAGTAGTGCAGTTTTTCTTGTCCTTGATTTTCAACCTTGAGGACAAGGTTGATTTTGTAGGGGTGGATAATTGATATATCAATGGAGTGAAGTGGAATGTGTGGCAAAATCTGCAACGTGCCTATGAATGTTGGTGAGGTGGCTGATGCATTGGAAGCTGAAGACAGGTCAATTTTTGGGCATGGGAAGCATTTCATGCACCAATATGGGCTAAACTCTACCATTGAGAATAGATGTTTTTTGTATGTTGTTATTGTGGGACCTAATTTGTTATGATATTTCTTTATATTTCCTTTTGGTTATAAGTTGAAGAATGTTGTAGATAGGGGGTAAGATGAATTTGGTGATAGATTTTTAGTCTGGGAGTTTCACCGACTCGAATAGGGCTACGCTTGATGTATAATCCCCATTTTCTCTTTGGGAATTGATACTCATTCATCCATCCTCTCATTCCTCTGCCTTTCCATCCTCTCCATATTGTGCTTGATTGTTCTTAACAAGAAACACATCATACATCTCCACTTGCTTGAACTTTCCAATGGGCGTGAGCCCTATCATAACCTTTTTTCCCTCACTTTGACTACAATTTGAAATAGATTGTTCTTAAACGCACAATAATAAAATCCAATTAGTTCATTATGTTAAGGTAAAGAATTCCCACAGACAAACAAAATAGAGGTTGTCACATCCATTGGAGCCTTGAGAATCACAAGATATTGAATAAGGTATGTAAAATTGGGAGGGATTGGAATGACTATGATGCACACCCTGCAACAATGAACAGTGCTACCCAACTTTAGAAGTTTATCCACGATTTTGGTAATGTCATCTTTCATAAGGGTAACACCCTTTAGCAGCACAATATGAAAGCCACCCACTCCTATTGTGGTATGTTTCCAAAATACAGGACAATGGCCTCATCACCAAATCTAACTCTAGCTATTTTTCTTCCATCATGCAACATGCTTCCAACATCATTTTGTACCAGATTAAAAATGACAGCTGAGCTCTCATAGGAGGTTTCATCATAAACATCAAGGCGCAAAATATTTATTGGTATGGGCCATATAAAAGTGATATTCACTATAGGATCAAATATAAAAATAACAATATCAAAAATCATCTTGGAGGAAAATCTTTGAACATACTCAAACAAAAAATTTTGGGTCAGACCACTCTGTGTTAATAGTTCAGCGGTAACATCAATAGTTCAAGAAATCCAATTTTCCTCTGTTAAATTGACATCCTGATGAATGATAAGATTGAATGCAAAATCAGTAAGTCTTGCCTCTTGATAGATAGATAGTGGATTACCTTTGGTCAACATGTTATCAAACCTTGAGGCACTAAGGATGGACTTGGCTTCGTCATCAGCGCAAGATATTGTAGTTGTTTGGCCATTGATTTCGTGTTCCTCACTTTTAAGAGAAACATAAAGATTTTGAGCAAGACCATCGACGCCACTTCCTTCCATATCATTATAAGAAATTACATCGCTTCCTTCGATATTGGTATCAACAATTACAGCAGTGAGATCGACATTAATAAATTCTTGCGTAATATCAAGATCCCCTGTTCCATCTTCCAATTGCAGCACAGGGCTTAGATTTGCGATGAATTCCATGTCGGAGGCCCCAATCTTTGTTTCATGAACTTCCCTGGTTTTTTCATTAGCAATAACACGAGACATCTCCGTGTCACCTTCAGCTATCAACTCCGCGATCATTGTCGACAGCGCTTCAAGAATGCGATCGAAAAGAGATAAACCATCGAACTTGGGAAAATCGAGTACGACGGAATGCGTTGGAGACGACTGGTACGTAGCCCGCGGAATCGCTGAGGATGAGAGAACATAGTCTGCTACAGTCATGGTGACCGATGGAGGAGCTTGATCGAACCTCTTAATAAACGCATTCACGACCTTAATGAAGCGATTGACAGCCGACTCGAATTGCTCCATCATCATGTCAACCACGAGAGTCAATGAAAGCACCAATGATACAATTAAGAAGAAGAAAAGCAAAATAGAAAGGTAGAGGAAGGACTAAATTGGATGAATGCAAAACAATTGCACAAGAGGATGGAAATCGTATAGCAGGAGGCCCCATTCGAGTTGGGCAAAACTTCAAGACTCAAAGTCTTCAGAAAATTCATCTTACTTCATTACAATTCATTCCCCTATTTATTCTTACTCTAACAATTTTCCTAATAAACTCGCATAGTAGTTCCACCATCTTGACATGATCCTTCCGTGCACTTGCTTCATGCTTCGCATGCCCAATCTGTGAGTCTCATGCCACGTCGAACTTCCCATGCTGGCCTTCCACCTTAACTATTTCTGCCATATCACTTCGTGTTGGCTCCTAATTGTATCAATTGGTGCTTTCATTGAGAGCTGACCGACACGGAGGGTGCGACCTATAGGCTGGATTAAGGCACGTAAGATGCGTCGTGCCAAATACTGGAAGTTGTATGAAGCCGCCAAGAGTGGAAAGGGCTATCAATGGACCAGTGTCGATAGTGTGGGCTGCCGTGGATGTCGACTTTCAAAGGGGTATGTAATGATACGAGTCCCACATCGGGTAATTAGCTGAGATTAAAGCACTATATAAGGCCTTGGGCTCTCCAACTTCAACAGCTAGTTTTTTAGGTGTGGTTCTCCAAAGGGCTTACATTGTATCATTTAGTCTATATTTTGATGATGAAATCATATTTGTTTTTTGTCATGAAACTGGTGGGTTTTAAAACACTTATTCTGAGCTCTCAAATGAATTATCCAAATCTCATTGGTTAGTTTCTTAATTTATAACACTTGTAGGGACTTTAGGAAAGTGTAGCTAGCAAAGGATAGGATATGTGAATTAGTACTAGTTAAGGAGTTCTTATGATAGTTAAATTATCTAGATCTTATAAGTACTAGTTAATGAGTTCTTGAGAGAGTAAAATTAGTTGATGTGATTGAGTTTTGTGAAGGGTTGGACGTCATTGAAACTGTTTCTTAAATGGTAGTGTTGGTCCATTTTTTCCAAGATCAAATTAATGCTTGTAGATGCTTTGTACTAGTTGTTAATAGGAAGCGAGTGACTTTTTACCATTGTGTCGTTTGAGGGTTTGATTATTAATTGATACTATATATATTATATTATTGAAATCTAAAATAATTTTTATGTTGTCACTTTCTTGAAAGCTATATTTTTTTTTTGCCAAATCTTGAAAACTAGAATTAGTTATATTCTTGAATATGATTGTATACACTTTTTTAAGTATTTTTAATTGTTTCGTGGCGAGTTGAAGAACAGACAAAGAAGATGTGTTGTGTGCGAGCCGTGAAGATGGTTTGTGAGTTGAAGAAGAAGGATGAAAATGGTGTGTGAGTGGAAACTAATCTATGCTGTGCGGCTAAGAGTCTTTGGAAGTGAAGAATGAAGCCGAAGCTGTTTAGTCCAGTTTATTTTCAACTGACATGTCTCCTACATTGCATCCAACTCATACTGAAGCATCATCCTAACTCAGCCATGGAAGACAACATTCATCGATTGCTACAGCTGAGGTAAGCTAAAATCGAGATGGTGGAATGCTACAATTGAGGCAAGTTGAAATCGAAATGGTGGAATACTCAATTCGCTTGAGCCGACGATTTCTGTGCTACCGTGATCGACTTCAAATTTTCTACGGTAAACCCAAAGTTTTGATTCTTATTTGTTGACCTAATCAACATTTCTCAAATAGTATTGAGGTTCTGCATATTAGTTTTAATTTCTTCAATAAATCAAGGTGTAGATTAGGACAAAATAACATATTTGGAATGTTGTTTTTATTCAGAACAAAATTGATTTCTTGTTGAATTTTGATGATGATTTTGATAGTAGTTGTGGTGAGGATTGAGAAGAAAGAAGTTGTTTTTGTCAAAAATAAGAGTTTTATGTTAAAAAAACCAGTTATTACATGTATTTTGCTACAATATTAGTTCATAAGAACTGTTGATAAAGTTTTAAATATCAAGCTCTAAACCTATAGCCATCTATAACTGGAATTCATTGTTAAAATTTTTCTTTTAATTTTGTTCTGTATACGTACACATGGAGGAGTTTAAATTTTAAATATGAAGCATGAGAGGTATTCCATAGTTTGGATAGATGAGTTGGAAAGAGGAACATGGGGAAAATTTATGAAAGGGAGGATAGATTTAGTATAATATGGGATGAGTTGTAATCTAAAACTAGACTGACTATATAAAACTAGACTTTTGCTAAATAGTTACAATTTTGATAACTTATATGCAGCCTAACAAATTACTAAGTTGTTAAAAAATTTACAGTTTAGGATAGGTGTATTGATCAAGTTTGCTTTGTTTCAACTCAGAATTCGTGTATGGAAGTTGCGTTTTTAGATTTTCTAGACACGAGGCCAAGTTTCAAGGAATCCCATATGAAAGAAGACGAAGGGTTGAAATTTGAATAAAGATGAGAGCATCAATGCTCAATTTAGAAGGTTATTCTCATTGGAAATCAGACAACAAAATATACTATTAGTAATGAGTTTTGAAACTTACAAATTATTGCCCATTGTTTCGTTAATTGATATAGTTACTGTCTTGAAACCAAATAATGCTATTGTTCCTCTATGAAAGAAAAATAATGCTATTGGAGGCGGATGCAGTGGGCAATTCAACATTGTGAGGAGGTAAATTGGAATCAAAATCTCCATTGAGACTTTTTGACGGAGCTATAAATTAAGTTCAAGCTTCAGTCTTCAAGATCAATGAACAGAGTTTCCTAAGTACAAAATTAAGGTTAAAAAAGTAGTAAGAACAATTATTAGAATTAGATGAGGTTCTTTAAAAAACTCAAATGAATCCAACACCTTGTCAATGTGTTTGACAACAGCTTGCTCCTTTTTACATACAGATCCCTGTAAGAAAGTTTTTCAAAAAATTAAATGTGTAACACCCTCTCTTTAAATTAAATATTATTAAAATTCTCATAAAAAAAACTCCATTTATCAATAAAAATAGTTAAATAATATCATTAATGTACAAATTTACAACATAATTATTGGTACATAAATTAAATCATACTCAATTAAACTAAAACTCCCCAGATTTCCATTAAGACTCCATCTATGTCACATCTCTCTCAAGAACGAACTTCTACAATGTCACGACCCAAAACTAGACACGTGACCGGCACGAAATGCAAGAAGAATCTCACACTCCGTAAGCCTATAACTAAAAGAAATCACATGCTAAACTGAAATTACACAAATGATATTGTCATCTACAATTTACTATAACAAATTTTACACAACCAAACATCATGTCTGTGAATTTATAGAGCAACTCTAGAGTATAATAATAAATAATGTACAACCTGGCACACACGGACAATATGTGTTTCGCCTTCTAAGAAAACATCACCTGCTCAACACATCACACCTTTTAAACCTGCATCTAAAAAGTTTAAGTGGAGGGGAATGAGTTTTGCAACTCAGTGAGCGACTAACGCATTTCAATTGTGGTGCCGGGCACCACCACGTAGGGAGAGAGTTACCAACAACACACATTAACAAAAATAACTTCTAACAACATCCGTTTAACCAAATAGTTCTAACATATGCAACGATTAAAACATAATTCAAATAACAAGACTTAACAATTCAACTAGAGGTAGCAAGTGAACTTTTAAAAGAAATTGGAATAAAAGTATAACAATGGGTTTAAGAAAACCTTATGACACAAAGGAAATTCGAAGATTTATTTAAAAAGGAATAAAGTTTGCATAAAGTTTAATATAAATGTGACAAAATAAGTTTTCATGTTTTGTGAAAGTAAAATTTGGGAATAAGATCAAGTTATGAAACCAGCTTTGCAATCTCCTTTCAAGAATCAAAATGTGATCAGATGAAATATTGAAACCGTTCTTCAAAGGTATAACTCATAAAGATCTTACAATCAAGCCCTTTAGGGTCATTGAGTGAAAGAAAGACTCATTAGTGATTTACAAATTAAGTCAAATGTCTTGACACTAAGATTATAGATCTCTATCCAATCATGCTTGTAGAACAAAAATAGATCACGTCTGGGATAAGTTAATTCTGACAAAAGTAATTTAGTAAAATGAAATAATTACGTGAAATTCTCAATTGAAGTGAACCCTCACTCTATAAAAAAAATTATTTGATATAAAACCATGAACAACAAAGTGATTGTTACCTCGATAGCCTCTACTTGGAGGATAACCAACAATGTAGAATCATTTGTTTGCAACTAACACCAATTTCAATACAACTAAGATTCAACAATTAATTCACCACCAATCACAAGTAACACACAATTATGAGATTTCAAGTCTGCCTCCACTCATGAGGGAACCGCACACGGCATCTCCTCAAGTTCTCAACCCGTGGGGACCGCACACAGCTTTTCACCCATCAGGACCGCACACAACATTATCTCAACCCGTGGGGACCGCACACAGCATTATCTCTACCCATGGAGACCGCACACAGCTTTTCACCCATCGGGACCGCACACAGCATTATCTCAACCCGTGGGGACCGCACACAGCTTCTCACCCATCGGGACCACACACAACATTATCTCATTCATTCAACAATAAGTAAAATTTTCAATCAATATCACTACCAGTGCTATCAATTACAAACACAATCAAACACAATTACAACCACAATTAGAAACACAATCACAATCACTATTACAAAGACAATCACAAGCACAAGCACAATCAAATTTAATCAAGTCAAAACATGCACATTCAAATAAAAAATAAATATTACCACTAGCATCAATCAACAGTAACTAAACATTTAATCTTAATAATATCAATATTCAACTTCACACCCTTATCAATTCATCAAACAAATAATATTCTAACAACCCATAGGTCAGCCAGTCATCACACTTGATTTGCAAGTAAAGCACAATATCAGTATTTCCACCTCAACCCATCAAGGAGCTCAAAAGTCATCACCTTGACACTCAAGGGAGCACACACAGTACTTTCGTTCCACCTCCACTCATGCACAAGAAACACATAATGTCATTAATATCTACGTCACCCCTTTGAGGAGCACGCACACCGTCTATTCGTATCCACTTTAACCCAACGGGAAGTACACAAGGTATATTCATATTCAATCTCAACCCGATAAGGGGCACACGTACTATATATATATATACCAACTCAGACCGTCGAGGAGCACACGCTTCCACAATCATCTTCCAACCAATCAATGATAAACAACACACTAGAATTTCTTCAAGAATGTCATCTTCAATGTCACACCCAACACTTTGAGTAAGCAAACATATTCATATCCTGACTACAATCATTTTTTTAAAAATAATTCATTCGCAACAATTAGAATTAACTATGAGAATAATTGAAATTTCGCTATCTTAGGCAAGTATTAACAACAGAATTCATTCACCCAACAACGTTACCATTCAGTATATCAACCCTCAAGTAAGGCCAAGATAAGAAAGTCGCTCACCTCGATCCAAAGGATATATGACTGCACCTCTTAGCTTCCCAACCAATGACCGATGTAGGCGAATCTATAAGCACATCCATAAACAATGACTCAATTACATAATTCAATATTTGACTTTAAGTGACCCGGAGGTCTAACTCTTCACAAAAGCTAATGATAGATTCTCACAAGACACTCAATTCTTAACACTCATTTTAGTCCTTAGTCACACCCACCTAACACCTAACCAAGAGACCAACAAGAGGCTTGGGTATCAATTTGGGAGCTTTAACAATGTTTGAAAACTACAAGTTTAAAATAGGTTGACAAACAAGTTTCAAAACTAATGGCTTGGGCCATTCTCACAAACTTGACACTTCCACTATTTTAAATTCAATATTAATGTTTCAAAACTCTCCATAATCCCAATGGATTCCATTTAGTCCATCAAAATTATGCAAAACACCCATAGGAACCAAAATACATATTTAAAGTTTTGAGCATGATCACCAATTTTCAAAATATACTTTAAATAAAATTCACATCAATGTGTTTGAACTCAGTTTTAGCATCCAATGAACTCATCTAAACCAATAATTTCAAGAAAACTAAAGGATTTTGTTAAAATCCCAATTAAATTTTGCTCTTCAATTTCATCATGTCCAAATTTCATAAAAAAACGAAACCAAGCATTAACCAATGATGTATAATTAGTTATTGTCATCAAAATAGTTTATTAAAAGTATTAATTTCAAGAAACATGAAGGATTTGGCCAAAAACCCCAATTCAAGTGAGCCCTAATCTCCTATCGGGTCCCAAAACTCATAGAAACAACCAAAGATGAATCCCCTGTTTTAAGATGATCAAAATACACTACAATGCACCAAAAACAGCAACAAGCTTCTATGGTAGCATGTTTTTTTTTTATACACGCTTCAAGTTAAAAACGCAAGAGAATGGAGGAAGTTAAGACTAACCAAAGGAAGAGGAAAAAGAAAGGATGGTGGCGCTACTGTTCAGGAGTGTCGCCGGCAAACTTCCGGCGGCCAAGAGGTGGTAGACAGCGGCGAAGCTTGGGCTGAGGCGGTGGAGCTGCAATGGTGTAGTGATGGTTGATGTAGTAGCGTGAGATGAGAAGAAGCTAAGATGGAGGAAGAGAGGGTCGCATAAAAAGGGGGCTTATCTTGTAATTGTAGAAAACTCTAGAGTGAAAAGGCTATTCTAGAAAGTGGGATATGATTTGGGTTCAGCATATGCTCAGGAATATTCCTTAAAAGTTTGAATCTTTTCAATTCAGTCCCTAAAATCGCTTATTTTTCTAGAAAGAATTTTTTTACAAAATTTATATTGTTAAATTCGTTTCGAAGAGTAGATTTCAAATATGTAATTTGTTTTTGAAAAACTTGCCTCTAACATCTTTCAGTTCTTTCTCGAAAGTGTTTTATCGCAGTACCAAAATAAAAGTCAGATACAATTTTAAACTTCGTTTGCTCCCAAATTTTTACCACAAGCCAAATAAAATATGAGAATCTCAAATATAACAATTAAACTTCCAAATCGTCGAGTTCACTATTTTTCTTAAAAAAATTCTAACATAAAAGTTTTAATACTGGTCTAAAACTAACTTAAAAATCTATCTAAAATTTTGAAAATCACTAATTCTACTTTTGAGCACCCAAAGCTAAGTTCTAAAACTCCAGGATCTCACATACAAGGTGGAAGCTAAGCAATCATTCATCAACCTGTTAATCTGGATACATCATGAATATGAGTGAGAATTTAAAATCCTCAGTAGGAAAGAAAACAAGTTAAAAATATTACATGATGCGTCTAGCTATATAAGTCACATAATCATATTCATTCAAAACATATTCTTAAGTTCAACTCATAAATTCATTGTACATACATAAATGGCTACCGTATACTAGGGCGTCCCCTAGCCGAATCCCAACGGAATACCACCGAGATCACCTTCCTAAATACCAATTATCATATCTCTCGTTGAGATCACCTCCCTTATCGAGGCTCATATCTCCGTCATACTTCGAGATCACATTCCTTACCAATGATCATATCTCTCCGTATGTCATCTTGAGATCACATCCCTATCTTCTGAGAGATGATCACTTCTCATAATCCATGTTATTGAGATTGAGATAAAACATCATATAACATATTCATTAGATAAAAACATAAGTAAACTTATACAAAATTAAAATAGAAGATGAATTCTTAACCTACCTAATTTCCATCCGAGTATTCTTATTGTCCCGTTCATTCTCTGCTTCATCTGATTTTTATCTCTCTCTCTTAATTTTATCTTTTGGTCCATCTCTTCCTCACTCTATCATTATTTTCACTCTCTCTCTGCCTATCTTTCTTTCTCTTTCCTTAGCTCTTTTTGTGTAAAAGTTGCTAGTATTTATGGAAGAAAGTGTTAAAACACCGAAGGCCACGTCTTCCGATTTCCTAACTACCATATGATGACTTAATTCATCTTTCGTCCATACACTTACTGACTTAGATACACATATTATATAATATAATTTACCATCTCATATTAACACACATAGCTCATCCTTATTTGTTCACAAAAATGAAAACCTAGCTTTATATTTACACACACGTATTAACTTAATTGCAAAGTAATAATTACGTGGCCTCTCTTGCCATCATATATATATATATGTATATATATATATATTTAATGTTTTTCTGAAATTACAATTGAATCACTCTAACTTTATAGATTTTACAACCAAGTCCCTTTGTCTTTTCTTTTCTTTCATAAAAGTCCTTCCAGAACATATATATATTATATTTAAAAATATTCTTTTTATTTTGAAATTTGGGATGTTATAATTCTCCCACCCTTTTAAGAATTTTGTCCCCAAAGTTCTAAGTCTAACTTTAATATATCATATTTTCTATTTTCTATTCTCCCGTTAGTGTAACATATATATATTGTAAATAATATATCATATTTTCTATTCTCCCGTTAGTGTCATTAACTGGACTGGTTGATGTCATACTGCTTATTGTATAAACAAAACAATTATTGAGGTGGCCAGACTCAATAATAAATAGTTGATGAAAAAAAAAATAACATCAAACAATTCAATATAGACAAAACTCTACTCATAATTACTTCTACCCACAATCCCACCTACAGGATTTTTCTGAAAAACTTTGCTCTAATACCATAAATGTAACACCTTCACTTTAAATTAAATATTATTAAAATTCTCATAAATAAAACTCCATTTATTAATAAAAATAGTTAAATAATATCATTAATGTACAAATTTATAACATAATTATTGGTACATAAATTAAATCATACTCAGTTAAACTAAAACTCCCTTAATTCCCATTAAGACTCCATCTACATCACATATCTCTCAAGAACGAACTTCTACAAGGTGAAAGCTAAGCAATGATTCATCAACCTGTTAATCTGGATACATCATGAATATGAGTGAGAATTTAAAATCCTCAGTAGGAAAGGAAACAAGTTAAAAATATTACATGATGCGTCCAACTGTATAAGTCACATTATCATATTCATTCAAAACATATTCTCAAGCTCAACCAATAAATTCATCGTACATACATAAATGGCTACCGTATACTAGGGCATCCCCTAGTCGGATCCCAACGGAATGCCACCGAGATCGCCTTCCTTACCAAGGATCATATCTATCGTTGAGATCACCTCCCTTATCGAGGATCATATCTCTGTCATACTTTGAGATCACATTCCTTACCAATGATCATTTTTCTCCGTATGTCATCTTAAGATCACATCCGTAACTTTTGAGAGATGATCACTTCTCATAATTCATGTTATTGAGTTTGCGATGAAACATCATATAACATATTAATTAGATAAAAACATAATTAAGTAAACTTATACAGAATTAAAATAGAAGATGAATCCTTAACCTACCTAATTTCCACCGAGTATTCTTATTGTCACGTTCATTCTATGCTTCATCTGATTTTTCTCTCTCTCTCTCTCTCTATCTCTCTCTCTCTCTTAATTTTATCTTTCGGTCCATCTCTTCCTCACTCATTATTTTCACTCTCTCTCTCTCTCTCGGCCTATCCTTCTTTCTCTTTCCTTAGCTCTTTTTGTGTAAAAATTGCTAGTATTTATAGAAGAAAGTGTTAAAACACCGAAGGCCACGTCTTCTCATTTCCTAACTACCATATGATAACTTAATTCATCTTTCATCCATACACTTACTGACTTAGATACACATTATATATTATAATTTACCATCTCATATTAACACACATAGCTCATCCTTATTTGTTCACAAAAATGAAAACGTGGCTTCATATTTACGCACACGTATTAACTTAATTGCAAAGTAATAATTACGTGGCCTCTCTTTCCATCATATATATATATATAATGTTTTTCTGAAATTGCAATTGAATCCTCTAACTTTATAGCTTTTACAACCAAGTCCCTTTGTCTTTTCTTTTCTTTCATAAAATTCCTTCCAAAACATATATATATTATATTTAAAAATGTTCTTTTTATTTTGAAATTTGGGATGTTACAAAATGAGACAGTATCAAGGCTAAAGTAATAAAATACCTCATCATAATGTTTGTACAGATTGTACTTTTCAAACAGATTTTCATTATCAAAAATCCCAATGACAATATACTTTGGATCAGTTCTAGAGTGACTCTCATCGGTAATTCTCAGTTTAAGAATGTATGAGTTAAAAAAATGAAAGACCTCACAAAAAAAGAAAATACTCTAACTTCTGAATTATTTAATAACACATTAATATCAAGCTTACTCTAAATCTGTAAGCTCAATCTCAATACTCTTTCTAGGTTCCCCTGATGGATTTAGATCAGTGGGAGAAATCTAAATCTTACCTGAGATTGAGCTGAAATCCATACCGAAAAACTGCACTGTTTAGTCCCTGAAATGTTGCATGCACCAGCTAGAGGGAGAGAGTTACAACCTGCCTAAGAGTGCTGGTATTTTGTTGCATGTCCATCTCCACCACACATAAGCATATTTATAGGCAAAATGGGTTCATTAAAATATTAATAAATAAATTGATATGTGTGGTTAGGGAGAACATGATACACTACCAATAGGATAGGACACTGATAGCTCAAGGCAATCTAGCAGGTTGGGCCCTTTCCCTGAATGAGCTAAGAGTCAGACTGACCTATCACAGAATGACTCACACTCACAATTGAAACATGGCCGGATCCAATAATTAGACAGTACTTCAAACATAAATTGGTGACTTAATATACATCCAAAAAATATATATTTAAAATTAACTCTTGTGATTAGTGCTAATCCATAATTAGGATTATTTGATAGAAATAATCCAACAATCTCCCACTTGGATAGCAATAATCAAAACAAGAGTTTAATCTATATCAGAAAACAATACATGTATACTAGGTTACCAATTAGCACCATGTCTTTCAAGGATCAGAAATGAGATAATGCACAAGACATTGAATCCGATAGGGAAAACAATGTAATAAATTTATAAATTCTCAATATCTGAAAAATTGGATCATAAAGTGGCTTTAAGCCATACAGAATTCAGAAGTAAGCCAATAAAACAGACATTGAATCCAATAGGGAAAACAATGTAAAGACTTTAACAACTGAATTATAATCTAAGTTGGACTAAATCCAACACTGCCTACTCAGACTCCCACTAAACCGATGCATCATGAAAGGGCTGCACAATACCCATATGGGTAACATGGTTGTGAAAAACTCCCACTGGTAAGCCCTTAGTCATCGGATCTGCAAGCATTTGTTCGCCAGGAATGTGCACAATCTGAGTCTGAGATTCAGCAACCTTCTCTCGTACAAACAGGAATTTTACATCAAAGTGTTTTGTTCGGCTTGAATTCCTGTGACTCTGAGAGAAACTTACAGCAGAAGAGTTATCGCAATAAATGGTCAGAGGAAGTGATATATTTTTAATGTTGCGCATCTCAGAAATCAACTTCCTAACCCATATAGCTTGGCAAGTAGCCTCATGACATGCGATATATTCTGCTTCCATAGTAGAGGTAGCCGTAGTTGTCTGTTTGACACTTTTCCACGAGACAGCCCCTCCACTCATAATAAACACGTAGCCTGACGTAGACTTTCGATCATCTACACAGCTGGCATAATCTGCATCCGAGTAGCCGACAATTTCAATCGGATCAGATCTTCTGAAGGTCAACTTGTGGTTCTTAGTACCTTGTAGGTATCTCATGACCTTCTTCACAGCTTTCCAATGATCCTTACCAGGATCGCTCAAGTATCTACCAAGTACACTTATAGCAAAAGCTATATCTGGGCGAGTGCACACTTGAGCATACATCAGAGTGCCAACAGCAGAGGCATACGGGATTTTTGCCATTTCAATCCTCTCTTGATCATTCTGAGGACATTGCGACTTGGAAAGCTTTTCACCCTTTTGAACGGGCACTGAACATGGGGAACACGAGTGCATATTAAATTTCTTGAGCACTCGATCAATGTAAGCTCCCTGAGACAAGCCAAGAATGCCACGAGACCTATCACGGTGAATCTGAAGGTTTCTGAATGCATCTTTAGTAGACACCGGTGAGAAGGTTTCAGAGTAGTCAATACCCTCTCTCTGATTGTAGCCTTTAGCCACAAGTCTGGCCTTGTATCGCTCTACTTCACCAGTGACCCCATGTTTTGTCTTAAAGACCCATTTACACCCAACTGGTTTGCAACCCTTGGACAATACGACTAGATCCCAAACATGATTTTGTTCCATGGAGGTCAATTCATCTTTCATGGCCTCCAACCACTGAGATGAATGAGGACATGACACGGCTTCTTGAAAGGAGATGGGATCTGTACCGTCAGAAACATCTGACTCAAATTCTTGTATGTACACCATATAGTCATCTGGTATGGCTGGTTTGCGAATTCTTTGAGACCGCCTCGGAGGTATATCTCCACCTGCATCATCGGGGCCCTCGATGTCGACTGCTGGTGTTGGAACCTCTCCTTCTATACCTTGAGTGGCGATTTCTCTGTTAGGATCAACTGTCATTGGTAAAGAAGGAAAAACTGGTACAGGCATGTACGTGCTCTCATCTCTTAACTCAATCTGACGAGGCGCCACACTCCCACTATCTAGGTCATCTTCAAAATATATGGCACGATCTGATTCAATGACCCTAGTAGTGTGAGTGGGACAGTAAAATCTACTCCCTCTTGATCCTGCACTGTAACCAATGAAGAAACCACTAATTGATCTAGAATCAAGTTTCTTTAATTGAGGATTATATGGTCTCACTTCCGCTTTGCATCCCCAGACATGAAAGTGCCTCAAACTGGGTTTTCTTCCCGTGTATAATTCAAAAGGTGTTTTAGGCACTGATTTACTGGGAACTTGGTTGAGAATGTATGCTGCAGTTTTCAATGCATCACCCCACAGAAATTCAGGTAANTGTATGAATTAACTGCAGAATCTCATCACACCTATTTGCCCCTTTAGCTCTCGTTTTAGCAGGAAACTTTCCTTTTATGCAATCAACACATTTGTCAAAATCAGAGAAGTCCAAGTCAACCAGAATTCCTTCTTTGACCATTCTCTCAAGTCTCTCTCTAGATATGTGACCCAAACGTCGATGCCATAACATAGATGAGTTCTCACTTGTCCTTGGTCTTTTGTTTCTCGTGACAATATTAACAGTAGTATCAACAGACGAAGTGCTCAATTTCAACATGTATAAGCCATTGTGTAAAGAAGCGACACCAACAACGATAGATTTATAATAAACATCAATTTTACTATTGCCTTGCCAAAAAGAATAGCCACAACGGTCTAACACAGAACTAGAGATCAAATTCCTCCTAGAGGAGGGTACATAAACAACATTATTGAGTTCCAAAACATGTCTAGAGTCTAGAACTAGATTAATAGTTCCTATAGCTTCTACTGTGGCTGCACTTCCATTGACACCCAGTATATTCCTCTCCCTTTCACTTGGCGTCCTCACATTTCTGAGATCCTGTAAAGAATTTGAAACATGCACAGTGGCACCAGAATCCAACCACCAAGAGTTAACAGGGATCTCGAAAGCATTCGATTCAAAACAAACGAGAGCAAATGGGGCAAACGGTAATGAATTACCTTCTTTCTCAAGCATGTTCTTGCGCTTAAAACAATCTGCCTTCACATGTCCAACCCTTTTGCAATAATTGCATTTTCCCTTCAAAGGCTTCTTCTTGATACCTGGAACATATGGTCGCTTTCCATCCTTTTTAGGGACTTCCTTCTTGGTCTCAGTGTGAAAAGCAGGTTGCTTCCCTTTCTGAGAGTAACCAGAACCCTTGCTGCCAGAACCATCTGAGAAATAATTCACAGAAGGAATATGAGATGAATTCTTCATCAGCGACTCTTCCTCTTGAGTCACAATTGAAATAAGCTGATCAATAGTCCACTCTCCTTCTTGGGTGTTGTAAGTGGTACGCAGCATCTGAAATTGAGATGGAAGAGATTCAAGAGCACACCAGACCAAGAAATCATCTCCCAGATCAACTCCAAGGGTTCTCAGCTTGTTGGAGTAATGAATCAATTTCATCAGATGCTCACGGACACCAGATGTCCCTTCATATTTAGTTTTCAGCAGGAGAGACAAGTACTGACACTTTTGGGCCTTATCAAATTTCTTGAATTTCTGCCCGACCGCCTTAAGAAAATCCACAGCAATTGGAGCATCAGGAATTCCNATTAATCATGGACGTAATCACAGTAAACATGCTAATAATGTGAAAACCATTAATTTATCTCCATAAATTAATCCATATGTTCATAACATATACAGAAAAGGATTGGCCCTAGGGCACAATTCTTATCATACCTATGGTGGTTATGCTTGTCCTGTATGCAATATCGACCAAAAGTCTGTTAGACTTCGACATGGTCAAAAATCGTGTTTCTTAGGTCATCGGAGATTTTTACCATCTGTACACCCATATAGGGACAATGCAATTCGTTTTGATGGCACTATTGAAACACGATGTCCTTCAATTCCACCAACTGGGGCTAAGATACTTGAACAAACCAAAAACATCAATATAACATTTGGGTGCGACTGGGCGTCGAAAAATTATGGAAAAATGCCCAAAAAATAGGAAATTTGATTTCGAGCAGACTGGGACCAAAACCGGCCGGAAAGGCCGCCGGACGCCGCCGCACGCGCCGGCGGTGCGACTGGGCGTCGCTGGAGGTCGATCATCTTCAACCTCCAGCGCCGTGCACTGTTCATCCGCCATTGATGCGCGATTTGAGCTTCATTTTTCTTCGATTTCGTGCGATTTGGAGCGTGTTTTGGCTAGTTTTTCATCATTCTAACATCCTAGATCGATTTTCATGCAATAATTTCAAGTTTCGAGCTCCAAAATATGAAATCGATGAACCCCATTTTTTCAAATCTTAGCTATTTCGAATCTGGAAATTAGGACCTCATTTTCGAAAATTTCTTGAAGGGTATTGTTCTAATAGTCCCAATAAATAGAACCCATAACCAGGTCTAGAACAACAAACATCAAACAGTAACGAATCGAAGAGCAAAATCGCATCATGAACCCCAAAAACAAGCTTCGGCATTTTCGCGATTTACAGCAGCATTTGTATGTGATTTTAAGCAACAATCATGTGCTAAACACTTATCAGATTGCATGCAACAAAATACTTAAACAGATTACTCGAAATGAACATGCAAAGCTTCAGATTTCAAGTATCAAAACATGCAAAAGTTAGAGTTCATCATGCACGATTTTCAGCATTCAAACAGTGATTCTTTCAGCAAGATAAACATAGAACACAGGCTCTGATACCATTTGATGGATTTAGATCAGTGGGAGAAATCTAAATCTTACCTGAGATTGAGCTGAAATCCATACCGAAAAACTGCACTGTTTAGTCCCTGAAATGTTGCATGCACCAGCTAGAGGGAGAGAGTTACAACCTGCCTAAGAGTGCTAGTATTTTGTTGCATGTCCATCTCCACCACACATAAGCATATTTATAGGCAAAATGGGTTCATTAAAATATTAATAAATAAATTGATATGTGTGGTTAGGGAGAACATGATACACTACCAATAGGATAGGACACTGATAGCTCAAGGCAATCTAGCAGGTTGGGCCCTTTCCCTGAATGAGCTAAGAGTCAGACTGACCTATCACAGAATGACTCACACTCACAATTGAAACATGGCCGGATCCAATAATTAGACAGTACTTCAAACATAAATTGGTGACTTAATATACATCCAAAAAATATATATTTAAAATTAACTCTTGTGATTAGTGCTAATCCACAATTAGGATTATTTGATAGAAATAATCCAACATCCCCTTCAATAGTCCAATGTGAACATGACTCTTGCAAGTAAGCAGATATATTACATCTGATAAGAGAGATTATAAAGTCAATTTAAGAAGAAAGATAGATATGTAGTCATTCAATGGAGGAGAAAGGTGATAAACTAACCAACTAAAAAGCTATCATCATGAATTCTTGAGGTTATATGAGGAAAAGGAACAAAATTAAAACCATATAAAGTTATTTTTGTGACATCTTCCACAGGATTAACAACTGTAGAGATTTGTAAATCTATTTTGTAAGGATGCATGCACATCTTGCAGGAACCTCGAGATTGACCAAGAAGGAAATTGGATATAACATAGACTTTTCCCTCTTTTAGAAGGTCATTGAACTTTGTCTAGATAAACTTCCTAACATGACTATGAATATAGCCACCTTGAAAACAAAACACAAAGGAGTAAGATTACAACATATAAAAATTCTCTAAAATGATAAAGTTCACACAATCAGAAAAAGATGAATAACCAAATATAGAAAAAGATGGACAACTGACCGGAAACCCATCGTAAGGTGTCACGGTGATTCAAGTTTAATTATACTCGAGCCTCGCAAGTATAACTATATTTATTAAAATATAATATAGATGCTCACCCAAGGTCGAACTCTCGCGGAACTCAATGTGATGAGGCTAAGAGAACTGTTACGAAGGGTATAACTTCTATTCTTGAGGGTTCTCACAATTTAATTTATCTTAATGAGTCAAACAATACTTGAGAGAAAACCCTAAAGATGGACTATCATAGTTCGTTCATCATAAAGATTAGATAATAAATATGCAATTACTTTTCTATGTTAGAACATGTATTTAAACTATAAACACAATCAATCAAACATTAGAGAGGATACAAGTTAGGATTGGTAACTCATCCAAGACTGGATTCATGAACTATTTGCCAAAGCTCTTCGAGACAATCTATATTATTGTCACATCGGAACAATAAACAGACATATTTATATATATATCAAGGACACTCCTAATAGTAAATAAGATATTGTAAACCACCCTTTAGCAAACCCTAAAGAGCTACTTCGTTAATCGTGAGAGAGACAGACTCCAGGAATGTCAAGGTCTCATTACTTTAACAAAATATGATCTACTACTTATATATAACGAACTTTAACAAGTACACTTGAAAGATTTAGTCATACCTCAAAAATGCAACATCAACATCAGGACTTAATAACGAAACATGATGAACTCAAGTCACATCCTTGAGGCATTCCTCAAGTATCTACCTACTTAGTTACTCATGCTCTAAGATGAGAACTATTCTAAACTAAAGAGAGAATTGGAGCGATCTAGAGTCGATTCTGTTGATTTGAGCGTGGAATGACGACCTCTATTTATAGTGTGGAGTAGTGTGCTTGATCCGCAAGTCAATGGGAGAAAATCACCTCTGGGTCGTGGGCTGAGCCAGCGGCCCAAATCAACGGCGCAGCAAAATATCTGCGATATTTCGATTATATCTTCGTATCTTGAATCGTGGCCGTGCAAAACATACTCTACTGCTTCGGATTATTCTAAGCCGCGAGATATCCAATCTGAGTCGTTGGCTCAAAGAGGCGGCGCAAATCCAGAGTCTTTTGAAGACGTCATATTCCAGAATATTCCTGAGCCGTGTTAATTCCGTGTTTGAGCCGGCGGCGCGGAAATATTCTTTGCTCAACGCGATCTTCTAGAATATTATGATATTTCCTTCTTGGTTTAGCCTTGTTTGGATATCTGAAACACTGAATAGACCATTAACTAGCACCTATTTATAAAACACAATAAATAATGCTAATTAACTTATTTTATCCACTTTATTTCACCATACCTTAGTGTTGCCCTTAGCATATTAATTGGTCTAATTATAGTATATTATTATTATAAACACATTAAAAGAAGGCCAAATAACTTGTTCACTTTTAGGCTGATAAAATCCCCCACACTTAAGACTTTGCACTCCTGAGCAAAGGTACAAAGTAGAAGAAGAAAGAATATGCCAAAGAATCAAGGAACTTTCCCAAGTTCATGATTCAAAGCCAGCACATAATTACAATCTATAGCTAAAGAATTCACTAAGCAATCAACCAAGTAAAGTAGTGTAATCTAATTTTCATAAGACCAATTCCATAAGTGTATCACTCTCCTCATTGATTGGGTATCATTTCTCTCTTGTCATGTCTTAGACTAAGTTCTTACCCTAAGCTTGTAGAAATTCTCAAAGTCTCCACTTTAGGTAAAATAATGATTCTTAATCAAGAGGACTTTAATAGGGTTGTAATGTATGGGAAATGCTATTATATATGAGAAGAGATATAGGGAGAAAAGAAAGAAAAAATGGTGTTTTACTTTTAAAATTCCTCTTCAAGTTTTCCTTAACAATTCAACTCCTCTTATCCGAAGAAAGTAGCTAGCTTACAATAAGGCTCAGTTGAGTCATTTGGCACAGGACTCTACTCTTTTGACTGGCCAGTCTTTTCTCTTGATAGGCTCTTGTGATAATACTTTGATTACTTTGAGCTTTCTCAAAGATACTTTTTGTTTGCTCGACTTTTATATTTTTTTTTTCTTTTGTCGAGATCTTTTGTATATATATATTTTTAATAACTTTGCTATCTAAATTCACCTTTGAGAATTGAATTGAAAAGTCCATCTCTACGAGAAAGTTTATAAGTACACCTTAGTGTATAGGCTCAAAGGGGCTAACAAAGGATATATTTGGTAACTGGCTAGTGTTTGGGATAAAGGGTTGAAGAAACAAATGCCTCTATCATATTAATAATCATTAAATCTAATAAGCTTTAACCAAGAATTAAGACAAGTTCTAGAGAAAACAAAGCTAAGAGACTAATCTCTCTATATGTAGGTGTATATTATATACATAGGCTTAATCTTCCAACTAGGCTGGGTTTCTCTCAAATTGGTCTATAAAAATCAAATAATACTACTAAACTTAGAAAATTACTTAAATTGTTCAAAGGCTATAGAAAATAACTAAGACTAAAACTCTTATGATGAATATAGAATTATTCACTCAATACTTTAAACATATTAAAAATTCGACTAATTCGAATTCTACTCAAAAAGTGAAAAATAATAAGTGAAGTAAATTTAAATCAAGCACTAAAAAGAGGAAAATAAAATTTTAAAAATCGAAGTTTATAAAATGTTCAGATTAATTAAAAAGTTTTTGGGTGAACCAAAATATAGTTACTTTAACTTAATCCTCCCCCCCACACTTAAAACACAACATTGTCCCCAATGTTAGAATCAAATAGGAGTAAAGAACTCGGTTAAGGTGTGAATTTACTCCTTTCTCCCCCACACTTAGAAGAACACATTATCCTCAATGTAGAAGGAAAGATAAGAGGAAAAAAGTTTAAAAATTGGGAAATATCATCATATTATTTATTGAAAAGATATTATTTATTTATTTATTCATTATGTTTTATTATTTATTATTTTTTTTTTGGTATTTTTTTAGAAAGAAATAAAATGACTTGAGATCAATAAAATAATAAAAGTCCAAATAAATATTTTATTTATGAGAATTCAAATGTAAATTATTGTTAACAAATAACAAAAGACAGAAAATTAAAAGACAGAATGATAAATGACAAAATTGTAAAAGAAAGAATTGAAAAGATGCAAAATAAATGAACTAATCCTAGAAAGCAATAATGCATAAACTAATCTTAGACTATTCCCTATCGTGTTCTAGATATTGTAGATGTTTTATGCTTTTCACGAGATCCAAAAGGTCTTTGAGCAAAGTCCGAATGGTCTTTGAGCAAAGTCCGAATGGTGGTGACTTCACGCAATAGAGAGGGGCTTTGTGCTATGCCAGTTGTGTGGATGAAGTACTTGTGGAATCATCATCAGAGTCAGTTTGTGGCTTCTTACTTGGTTGAGTCTCGATACTGGCCACTAGTTGTACTGGAATAGGAACTTCGCGAGGTGATGATGGTACAAATTGTGTCCCATGAAGTGGCACGACTTCCCTAAGTTCCAAGATGCAAGCATCGAGGATTGGTTCATCTCCCTCGAGCCATGGTATGTCTGCTCGAGCAGCCAAGTAGCATATGGTACGAGGGAAGTAAAGCACGGTCAGCGTTTCCTTCCCAAGGCATAGCCTTAGCTGTTCGTGGATGATTTTTCCGAAGTTCACAGGTAAACTTTGTAGGATACAATAGGCCAAGAGGTCTTGGTCCATTGACATACGTTCGTTGGGTGGACCTGGGATAAATCGTGAATCAATGATTCTATGGAGTAGACGGACCGCTGGGGTTGAGTGGATTGTGGAGAATGAAGTGAGTACCCTCTGGCAATTTTCAGTAGGATAAGAGCCATCGAGGTATCAATAGATAAGGTTCCCTAGGGATGCTATGTGTGGTCGATATTTTTGGAAAGAACAACTAGGAAAGAAACGGCAACCAAACACGAAGTTGATTGCATCAGCGGAGCAATCCACATGGGTTCCTCGGAGATACACTTTATCGAGGTTGTCAACATCAGCATGGGCGTAAAATTCCCATACCTTATTGAGGCTGCCCTTGATAGTTGGTTCAAAGAATCCTCGAACTTTCCTCTCACGAATGCCTGAGTTGAGTTCTTCGATCGCGGGATCGAAGTGATTGATCCCCTTCTCAGCATGAACAGGAAGATGACGAATAAAGTCATCATGATAACTCTTTGCTTGGACGCTTTTGAATTGGGCCATATCTACAGATCAATAATTATAAAATTATAATTATCGGGAATCTGGAAAACTCTACAAAAACAATCTAGACACTACAAACTCATCTCAAATCCTCTAAAAACTCAATCGATCAAACAAAAGTTTAAATTGGGGCTACGCCGTCGTGTTGCGGCGCCGACTCAGATGCCGGCGCAAAATATTTTTGCGACTTTGTGAAAAAGTTTGACAGCAAGGCCTCAAATTATTCTTTTGTCGACAGAAAGAAGTCCTAAAGTTGATTTTGAGAAAAGATCCTATCCTAAAAGTTCCTAGCGAATTCACGAAAAATCGGAAAGACTTACCTTGGATTTGAGAGGAAACTTGAGAAGAGAAGGATTTTGGCTTTCAAGAAAGTGTTCTAGGAGCTTTGGAAGTTTAGAGAAGTGAATATGAGAGTTGTGAGAAGCCTAGAGGTTTGATGAGGTATTTATAGGGTGTAAATCTAAGATATTCCTAATATATTCGTCAAATCCGCGCGATTTAAATATAAATTTAAATCAGATTTGATAGAGTTTAATCACGATTAAACTCCTCAAATAATTTGACGTTGAGCCGCCAGGTGCGCCGCTGGCGTAGGTGCCGACGCAAAAACAAAAATTAAAAATTTTTATTTTTGGCACGTGGCTGCCAGACTCTAGCTAAAATTTAAAAACTAGAAATACGAGTACTAAGAATGAAAAATGCTAGAATTTGTCTAATACAAATTCTAGAGTGCTAAACTACGAATTAGGGTTGGGATAACCCTCTTCTTGCCCCACACTTACGCGGAAACTGTGTAAGTATGAAAAAGGCATCCGTGAAATCTTCAGAGTGGCTTGAAGGTTTCGTGGCGGATCTTCACGAGGTATCCACCTATTCTTCGCTTGGCAGAGATCCTTTGTCCACATCAGTTGCCATCCTCGTCATTGAAGAGTGTGGCTCGGATAGGGGTTCGATCCACCTTCATATTTTTAAGGTTTTTAAGTTTTATGCGTGGTCGATACCTAATTTTCCTAATTATCCTAAACCTACGTGTTTTATGCAATTTGGTCCTATAGTAGTAGTCTCGCATGATAAGACGATAAAGTGCATATTTGTTTACGAGCGTACCTTTCTTCGTGATCCCTGCATCATCAATGAATGATCCAATGGGTTGATCCATGTCTTCAATTGTTATTACTTTCATCTTCGGATCGAGAACCTTGTCTATGCCCGTGAAGTCCACATGAATCCTTTCGGTTGCGTTTTTGCACACGGCATCTACATTGTGGAGCCATTCTTCGTTACTTAGACATTCAGTACCTATGCCTAAGTTTTTGCATGAGCACATGGAGAGCGAGATTCTTGGCCTTTTTGTTGCTCTTATCTCCTTGTCTGCAAAATTAGAAACACTATAGCATGGGGCTATAGTTGGGTTAGTCTTGCGCACAGGCTACCACACAGCCTTGTGTTTGGAAATATTTTCTCTAAGTGTTGGTTTCTCTTTTACTTTGGAAGTTATGAGATCTTCCTCCTCTTCCTTGAAAAGTGAACTAATGTTCATTTCTCCAAGGTCTATTTCATGTCTATGCGAGCCAGGGTCAGGAGGTTCTAAGTTTAAAAGAGTTTCAAACTCAAGTTCCTCCTTCTTTGGCCTTTCTCCTAGGGTTTTGTTAGATGTACAAATACTTCGTGTTTCCAACACAGAGTGTTCATCGGATTTCTCCGCTTCGTACATCGTGAGTGTGATGTTTTGATGTCCATTATCCATAGTGATCTTTCCATCCTTCATGCTAATGTTAACATTAGCAGTTCGTAGGAAAGGTCTACCTAAAATTATAGTGTAATCGGTAGCTCTATTGCCACCGGTGTCTAGGACATAAAAGTCAGCGGGAAAGATTAGACCTTTCACCTTGACCAAGACATCTTCTACTATTCCTAAGGGACGTCTGCTGCTTTTGTCGGCTAATTGCAGAATCAAGCCTGTGTCCTTGAGTCCATCAATATTCAAAGAATCATAGACTGACTTAGGCATAACATTGGTAGCTGCTCCTAAATCCAACAATGCTCCATTGACTACAGCTTTTCCTATCATGCAAGGGATGGTGAATGAGCCAAGATCCTTGCGTTTTATAGGTATCTTAGGATTTAAAAGGGCTGAAATGGTAGAGCTTAGTTGAAGTTTCTTTTGAGATGTTTTCCTTTTCTCAACTAAGTCTTTAAATACTTAGGTGTATCTAGGGACTTTCCTAACCAAATTGAATAAGGGTGGAGTGACTTTTAGTTTTCCTAATAAGTCTTCTAGTTCCTTATCCTTTTTATCCTCTAATTGTTCCTTAGTCATTACATGAGAGCTTGGAAACGGTAGGTCTTCTACCTTGGTTTCTACCTTAGTTTATACCTTAGCTTCTACCTTAGTTTCTACTTTAGTTTCTACCTTAGTTTCCAATTTATCCACAACAGGAATTTCTTCCTTTTTCTTCTTATAGTTAAAACCAAAGAAGAATTGGGCATACCTAGGGTGTTTTTCTATCATAGCCTTAAAGTTTTCTCCACCTTTGATCTCTATGAATATTTCTTCAGGCTCAGGCTCTTCTAGGGGTTGCACTAAGGTCTCTTGAGCAGGATTTTCTATAGGTTCGGTTTCTCTAGCGGTAATGGCATGAACTGCCTTAGAACTACTAGGGGCACTAATGTTGTTTACTTTAACATCGGTAGCTCGAACAAAAGCTTGTTCAAAATCATCGTGCTTCCTTTTCATCACGTCCATCTCCTTAGAAAGAAGATCGATCCATTGCCCAAAATCATCGAATCTCTTCGAAGTTCGAGCTTTGGATTCTTCAAACTTCCTAATGAGGAGTTGAGTGTCAGTTTCGGTTGAAGAGAAGTTTTGTCTTTGAGGAGCTGGGTTATTAAAGCTTTGGTTTTGGAAATAATTTCCAGTCCTAAATCTATTATCAAATCTTCTAGGAAATTGACTAGGGCCTTGTTGATACATGGCCGAAACTTCCTCGGGTTGATGGGGACACTCCCTACTTTCATTTTGATATGAATCGCACACCGAGCAAGGTGCGGTCACAAGAGCGACTTTTCTTGGTGAAGAGGCTAATTTGGCATTCATCTGCTTGACAACTATGGCTAGACTGTCCATGTCGGATGCCAATTTTTTCATCATCGTGTCTGACTCATTGGTTGTTATTCCCTTGACGGCACGGGTACGTCTTCTTCGGTTTTCTCACTTGAGGGTGACTTCCTTGATTAGTTCCCACGCAGTCTCAACATCTAACTTCGTAATGGATCCATTAGACGCGGCATCAATGTGATCAGTCTCGTCGTCTAGGAGTCCACTACAAAAGTATTCCACTAATTGCTCCTCAGTGTATTGGTGATTGGGACACTTAACTAAAAGGTCTTGGTATCTAGTTAAGTACTCGAGTAACGTCTCGTTATCTCGTTGTTCTATGGGTGAGATTTGTTGTTTAGCGGCAGATGCTTTGGCTTCGGGAAAGTACTTATCGAGAAATGACCTTCTAAGATTTTCTCAGGACACGTAAGCTGTCCGTTCATAAGTTCCTAGATGAGTGTACCAATCGAACGCCTTGCCTTCGAGTGTGAGATGGAATACTTTCCACATCACGTCCTCTATGCTTGGTGCTGGCGGTTTCTGATGGGAAATCAGGGCGCAGGAACGCAGCGGAAGCGAATATATAAAATTAAAATTTAAAGCGCCTAGCCTAGATTTCCCGAACGGATCCACTAGTTGAATTTAAAACCTGTTAAGATAGTGGTATACCTCACGAGTTCCAATCAGTTTGGTTGTACGGGGCGTGTCCTAGAAGTCCACTCGCAGCGTCCTTCCTCTGCCGGTGATCCACACGAGCAGTTTGTCGGGCACCAAGGTGCTAGCCTTCTGTTCTTTTCTCCAAAAGAACCAGGGACCCAATCTACGGTGTTTGAATTCAAGAACTCTTTCTTGAATCAAGAGGCAAAAGTGGCGCAAGGGAGAAGAAAGGGGCAAGAACTCTTTCTTGTTTTTCTCTTCTCTCAAAACCCTAATTTTTGGTGGTGCAAATCGAATTCCCTAACACTTAGGCCAACTCGATTTTTCCTCTCTCTAAACTCTAGGGAGCCAATAATTTTCTCTCTCTTAAATGAGCTAGGTCCCCAAGTCGACTTGGCCTACTCTATTTATAGAGTTTGGAGGGTTTGATAATTATAATTATAATTAGAGCATTATTGTAATTCTAAAATCATGAGATTCTAATAATATCATGACTTCATGAATTGAATTTCTAATTAAAATATTACCTTAATATTTTAATTCAAATTCAAATTGCAATCTTGGAGAATCAAATGGAAGATCAAATCTTCCCTTGGGCCCACAAGATGCAATGCGCCTAATGCCTCTAATTATCTTGGAATTTTATAAATCAAAAACATTCCTAACTCTTAGGAAGTCATGATTTTCCAAAGATTATGAGTTAAGATATTACCCTAATATCTTTAATTCAAATCTTTTGATATCTACATCAAATCTTTTGAATTCAAACTCATGACTTTAAATAATAAAACAATTTTATTAATCTAAAATCATATAATGAGGCGCCACCCTCAATCCATTTAACATAATATTAGAGAATTTAATAAATCAATAATCTCCTAACTTTTAGGAACCTTATCTGATTTATTTTCCCTAATATTATAATTTTAAACAATTAATCCCATTAACTATTTAACAATTATTATATTTAAACTTGTCCCACAAATTTAAATATATCACAACTGTAGATTATTTAAGACAAGACTTAATGTCCTAGACATTTTGCTATGTCTTAAATTGTGTCACCGGAGTGACTCACGAATTAACCCTAATTCGTGTCCCTTTATACGGTGTCCTGATCCTGCTCATGTGTGTGTTGGAGATTGTGCCCTAGGGCCAATCATTTTATAAAATATGTTGTGAACATATTAATTAATTTATGGAGATAAATTAATGGTTATCATATTATTAGCATGTTTACTATGATAACAGTGTTGGGAAATAGCCATGCACACAACGCAGCGGAACCAGATATAAATTTAAAAAAATTTAAACCAAAACATAAAACAAGGCACATAGCGATCTCTTTCCCAATGAATCCGCTATATGGATCTGTATCAGTGTAAGGACAAGGATTTTACCCAAATCGATCGGCAGTTCTTTGTGTTTACGAATATGAGGAGTCCACTCCGAGTGTGCTCCCTCCACCGGTGATCCATACGAACAGTTTGGCAGATGCCTAGGTGCTAGCCTCCTTCACTTCTCCAAGTGAACCAGGAACCTTATCTACGGTGTTCTTGAATTCAAGAACAATTCTTGAACTCCAAGAACAATTGGCGCATAGATCAAGAATCTTATTCTTGATCTCACACAACCTTGTCACAAATCCTAAAACCCTTTTAGATTTGCGCCACTTTCTCTCTCTAGAAAAACTAGGGTTGTGTTTTCTTTCTCTCTTCACCAAAAGCCAAAATCGAATTTTGCTCTTGTGAATTGGCTAAATAAAGTCGAAATTCTCAAAGATCATAAGCTTAGGGGAAAGTCGACTTTGCTAAGTATATATAGGCTTTAGGGTTTTTGATAATTATAATTAGGGAATCCCTAAATTATATAATTATCAAATAATTAAATTATGAGATTACAATAATATCATAATTTTAGGACTTGAATTCCTAATTATAATATTACCTTAATATTATAATTTGAATTCAAATGCAATCTTGGAGAATCAAATTAGAAGATCAAATCTTCCCAAAAGATATACTCCCCATGCGCCAAGTCCTAGGATTTTAGTTGGAATTTAATAAATCAAAATAACAAACCTAACTCTTAGGTAGTTATAACTAATTTGTTATTTTCCAACAATATTGATTTAAGATATTACCATAATATCTTTAGTCAATCTTTTAAATCTTGAATTTTAGTCTTTATTGAATTAAAATATTACACTAATATTTNTACATTGAGGTATAAACTGAAAAGTAAAATTACATCGGATAGAGGGAGACGACACGCAGGCCGTATACACCAAAAACCTAGAGCCATATCCAACACCACACAATTACATATATGAACAATTCATACAATCATGTCAAACACGGCATAACAAACACACATATCAAAACCAATTTTGTATTTTTGTTTAAAATTAGGATTGTGCAATTTTAACATGCCTTAATTCTTGAAATTAGGCCCATTATCAATAATTATAAAATTCAAGAATCATATTCAAGAATTTAAATTATTGACCTGAAAACTTTATAAAATTCGAAATTTTAATAAATTTTCAGCCAACCCTTTTATAATTATAATTAAAACAATTTTAACCATAATTATATGGAATTTCGACTTTTGCCTAAAAATTTCAAGAAAAACTTTAAATCAATCATATTGATTTCTTTATGTATCATATACATAAAATTTGCACCTTTTACATTAATTCCAAAACTTTTGGTGGATCTTTTTCGTAAAACATCAACTAGCATGCCAATAAAAAACCGGTAAAACATACATTACACATCACATGTATAATCACCAAAACTAACGCAGATCCAAAATAACCTGGCTCTGATACCACTATTGGGAAATCGCCATGCACACAACGCAGCAGAACCAGATATAAATTTAAAAAAATTTAAACCAAAACATAAAACAAGGCACATAGCGATCTCTTTCCCAATGAATCCGCTATATGGATCTGTATCAGTGTAAGGACAAGGATTTTACCCAAATCGATTGGCAGTTCTTTGTGTTTACGAATATGAGGAGTCCACTCCGAGTGTGCTCCCTCCCCCGGTGATCCACACGAACAGTTTGGCAGATGCCTAGGTGCTAGCCTCCTTCACTTCTCCAAGTGAACCAGGAACCTTATCTACGGTATTCTTGAATTCAAGTTTCAAGAACAATTCTTGAACTCCAAGAACAATTGGCGCCTAGATCAAGAATCTTATTCTTGATCTCACACAACCTTGTCACAAATCCTAAAACCCTTTTAGATTTGTGCCACTTTCTCTCTCTAGAAAAACTAGGGTTGTGTTTTCTTTCTCTCTTCACCAAAAGCCAAAATCGAATTTTGCTCTTGTGAATTGGCTAAATAAAGTCGAAATTCTCAAAGATCATAAGCTTAGGGGAAAGTCGACTTTGCTAAGTATATATAGGCTTTAGGGTTTTTGATAATTATAATTAGGGAATCCCTAAATTATATAATTATCAAATAATTAAATTATGAGATTACAATAATATCATAATTTTAGGACTCGAATTCCTAATTATAATATTACCTTAATATTATAATTTGAATTCAAATGCAATCTTGGAGAATCAAATTGGAAGATCAAATCTTCCCAAAAGATATACTCCCCATGCGCCAAGTCCTAGGATTTTAGTTGGAATTTAATAAATCAAAATAACAAACCTAACTCTTAGGTAGTTATAACTAATTTGTTATTTTCCAACAATATTGATTTAAGATATTACTATAATATCTTTAGTCAATCTTTTAAATCTTGAATTTTAGTCTTTATTGAATTAATATATTACACTAATATTTGAATCCAATTTGACCTAAAATTCGACTTTTCCTATATATATATAATAGAATTATAATATTACCTTAATATTTAATCCAATCATTTGAAATCTAGATCAAAATCTATTTGAATTTCAAATCTCAAGCCATGACTTTTAATTAATAAAACATTTCTATTAATTAAAATAGGCCTATGGGAGGCGCCATCCTCCTTCCCCATTATCCTAATATTAGTGAATTTAATAAATTAATAATTCCCTAACTTTTAGGAAACTTATCTAATTTATTTATTCCTAATATTATAAATAGGAATATAATTGTAAATAGCATAATCCAATTATCTATTTAACAATTATCATATATATATTTAAATTTGTCCCACAAATCTAAATATCATATATCTGTAGATATTTATTTAAGACAATATTTAATGTCCCAGACACTAAATTATGTCTTAAACGGTGTCACCAATGTGACCCACGAATTAACCCTAATTCGTGTTCCGATGTGGCATCTTGATCCTGCTCGTGTGTGACCCAGCAAGCCCCACGTGAAGTTGGCAGCAAGTCACCCCTATGACTCACAAGTCGAGAGCGGACTCTAGCAAGCCATCACGACTACCCAAAACACGTGAGTTATTGTTTAACGCCGAAACGACTTAACCTCAGTACCATCATGTCTAGCTCCCTTTTTGTCCTACGATATTTTGGTCATGGATCAGGCATGGGAATGTCATCCAAAATCCAAACCACAACTTTCTCGATTCCTTGAGGAAGTCCCAATTTCCAGTGTGGCCACACATTCCTTGGACAGACTCATCGAGGGGCCCAGTTAAACATCTCCCATCTCTATGAGGGACAAAATTCCATCTTGGTCAACCATATTCCTCAGCACGGTAATCAACCAAACCCGTACTTAGCCCTTATAGCTACCCTGCTACGGGTAACGTTAGACTAAGCCAAAGTCTGACAACTACAACGCCGGAATGATGAAGACCTCAGGTCTTGAGGGCATCGTGACAGGTGTACAGGAGAAACTAGCTAATGACTAAAACCCATGCAGGATTCTCCGGGTCAGTCCAGCAACTCGTAACTCCTTACGTAATTGCACCATGACTCTCGTACCAGCATCTAGTGCATGCATCTCTATGCACTGAGGTGATGCCAGTCTTAGTTCATTTCAAGTTCCCACTTGAATGAGCGACCAGGGACAATTTAGATTAATTATCCTATAATTAATCACGGACTGTTATCATAGTGAACATGCTAATAATAGGATAACCATTAATTTATCTCTATAAATTAATTAATATGTTCATAACATATTTATAAAATGATTGGCCCTAGGGCACAATCTCCATCAAACTCCCACTTGCACTAGGTACAATCATTAATCAAACTGTTCCTACACTAGGAACATCCATTAATGTGTCTAATCCCCACTTGACATTACATAATGCTTATGTAAGACCTGTGTTGGGGTTTCTTCCAGAGGACTGGCAAAGTTTCCTCGACTGCTTCCTTTTCATATCTTAATATCACTATCTCTAGGTGATCTTGTCTGAGTACTTATCACTGTCGGAACATCATTGGGGAACTCCTTCCCATTTGGTGTCTTCCTGTCTCTACAGGGTGATCACCAAGTGTACTTCAGGCACTAGTTTTACAGTCTGCGTCTCTACGCGACTAACCCATTCTTTGTAGAATCAGTAATCGTACTCTGCTTAGCACCATTCCAACTTTAACGATTACTTTGTTCAGGGAATACATTTTACTGCGATCAATCTTGGTTGGCTTGAATAATGGGCTTCTTGTGTAACACTTTACACATTTAATTCTACCATAAACCAAGAATTTGTCCTTAGTGCTTCTCAAGTACTTAAGGACCTTAATGACAGCTTCCCAGTGAACCTCAATAGGGTCACAGCTCGTCATTCATAGGGCAAACGACATATTGAGTCCAGTACAGCATGATGGATCCTAATGCCGAAGCATAAGCGATGCTACTCATGTGTCCTTTGCTCATCATGTGTTTCAGGAAACACTGATTCTTGCTAAGGATCAAAACTTGATTCATCGGCATGAATCTCTTCTTGGAATCTCGCATACTGAACCCCTTCAGTATCTTATTCCAAGAACGTACATTTGACTCAAGTCAAGAAGCTCCCCGAGAACTATCTCTATAGGTCTCAGCTTCTTTTATGTCCTTCATCGAATAGTGACTTACTCATCTTAGATTCGCAATCTTAAGACAGTGATCTCACCTTCGACTAGCAATATGTCAAACGACATATGGCACCAAGGATACATTCGTGCTCCCACTAGCCTTCTTGTAAACATAGGACCCATCAAAGTTTTTCAAAGAAGCCAAACCCTTTTGACATCTTTACCAAAACAATGGCAAAAGTTTCTCGATAGGTGGCGGGCTCACCACGCTCCTAGAGCAACACATCCCTGCTCTCAATGACCAAAGATCCCTATCTTTAAAATTGAGAACGTGTTCTATCAGAACTTTGTTGTCCTTTTGTTTTAGAGGAGCTTCCACAACTCCTTGTGGATCTTCTCTAATTTTCGTCTGCGCCACTCAAGTGTCTTATGGATCTTGAACTCCTTCAAGATTCATCTTGCTCCCACTGTTTCTCTTAGAAACAAAGAATCCCTTCTAAAAGGTATTAACCTCTGACTTACAAACCCTTTGTAATCAGGTGGGTAGTTTGACTTGATACCCCCTTTTGTTTTCTTAGGGTATCCCACAAGCACATACTTGAGGGTTTTAAAGACAGTTTATAATCTGCCCTTGGCTTATTATAAACTTAACGTCCTCAAAATTGAGACAAAACACTTATGGGACTCTTCCCATACCATATCACATATGGCGTCTCCTAGACGAAATGGTTAAGTGTGAAGTCAGCAGCTTCAAGAGCACACCCTTTAAAGGTTGACAGAAGATCAATTTAGACTCACCATAGATCAAACCTTATCCTATAGGGTTTGATACCTTTCCTTAAAACATCATCTACTATGAGGTTTTAGGAAGAGTAAGTTGTGAGACTATCTCACAGCTTCTAAGATGATTAACAACCTCTTGACTCAAATCCTTGTTCCCTTGATCGAATCAAGTAACTTGATTTTCTTGTCAAGTTATTTCTCTACTTCTCTTTGAAATCTCTATTTCAAAAGACCCTGACTCGTGTTTCAAAAGGTAGCCGTAGATCTAGCCTTTTGAATCAGTTAGTAAGAGTTATTACTTTTAGCTTAGATACTTGTGGGTCTACATATATCAACTATGTATGTTTCCCACTAAGTCAGACACTCTATTACTGCGGGCAGTAGCGGAATGCCTCTTGTTATTTTTTCATTTTAAACAAGACTTGCAAGCATCATATGATTCATAATCATGTGAGCTTTAGAAGTTCATCTATATGAAGCTTCTCAAGGCGTTTCTTATTTGTATGGCCAAAAACGACAATTGCCAAAAGTATACAGGATTAGATTCGCTTAATCTAAATCCCTTTTGTATCAATGTTATATATTTATTGTTATTGTTTCTAGTTTAAAACATAATGATCACATTTTCAAATCACATAAGCAAATAAACATTACTTTATTAAAATAGAAACCAAACTTTAATGTTTACACATAAAATCTTCCTTATCCTATAAGGAGAAAATAATGTTCAAACTTAAAGAATTAACAATAAACTAGTCCTAAAGGGACTATCCAAGCTCTCATGTTCCTTTAGCAGCAACGGCAGCAACGCTTGCTCCATCGTCCACTTCCAGGTCCATATCGCTTTGGTCCTCCTTTTCTACCGTCTCTGAAGACCCTGCACATCAAATGTGAGAACCACATATCGTATCCAATACTTAAGTGGTTAAGTAGAAAAAGAACATTAACAAAGATACCTGAAGTAGAGGGCATGACGCACTTCTTCTTCTTTTGATCTTCCCAGTAGTATTTGCACTTTCTCATCGCATGTCCTGACACTTGACAGAAAGAACAGAATACTTCCTTTGAGGGCTTTGCCTCCTTGGCAGGTGATTGATGAGGGTCGTCCTCTGGCTTGGTCTCACCATCCAGCTCGATTCCCTTTCTCTTTCCTTTGCCCTTTAATTTCCTTTCCCTCTTCTGAATCAGGGATGCCTCATCTGATTTGAGCATACCATGCAACTCAGAAACTGTCTTCTCTGTTCCTCTCCTATAGAAGCTCTTGACAAACGTGTCATAGCTCTTAGGCAGTGAGCACAGGATTATACCTCTCGAAAGCTCTGGAGGAATAGGGAATCCCAGCCTATCTAGATGATCTAGGTACCCTCTCATCTTAGTGACATGGCAACCAACAGAATCACCTTCAGCCATATTGCAAGACATGAGAGCCTTAGTGGTCTCATATCTATCTTGTCTGATCTGATAGCGGAACATTTCCTTGAGACGCATAATCATCTCATATGACATCAATGTGTCCAAGCCCTCATGTAGCTCTGGAACCATTGTGTCTATCATCAGACAAGAGACCTCCAGCGAGTCGTCGAAGTGCTTCTCATAAGCCCTCCACTCAGCCCCTGGAGCGCCCTTGGCAGGCCTTTTAGGGATAGGTTTCTCTAGAACATATAGTCTCCTCTCGTGGGTGAGAACAATTCTCAGATTACGAAACCAGTCGAGGAAGTTCGTTCTAGTGAGCTTATCCTTCTCAAGGATAGGTCGCAGTGAAAAGGTTGAACTACTTGTTGCCATTTGATTCTACAATTTTCAAAGATATGAATTTTGATTAGCAGAAAATATATGTCCACCATTTTATAAAACCCAGTAAAATTTTATTATTAGTGGCTAAGATCCATATTTCACCAAAATTTATCGTCGCTGAGGGCGATCATGCACCTTTTGGCTATTTAGGTAGGTAACTCTTTACCAATCACATCATATGTGACTCTTAGATCTTTATGGGACTGTATCATCATATGATACTTATTATGGCATGTTTATCCCATCTAATGCCTTGAGGTCCAAAAACGTTTTGATAACCCCATTAAGTCACACAATAAAACTTGTGAATGGCTAGACTCAAAACAACGAGGTCGAAGCTTTAACCCCCGTATCATCAAGGCCCTACCAAACACGTGTCGCTGAGGGCGATCACCGCATCTAGCATGCCAAGACTTCAACGAGGCGTCGCGTTGAATCTCCCATTCACCCGTGTGTCCTCAAGGTCAAGATAGATACGTGTCGCTGAGGGCGATCACCGCTTTATGATGAACAAGATTTCCACAGGGTGTTTTATTGATGACATTAAAACTTAAGATTTTCTAAAAGGGTTTAATTTTATAAAATCGTTCCGTTTTATAGTTTAATTTCAAAACTCCTTTTAAAATTAAACGAGTCATGCCACATGTTTATTTCCCCATGTATCACATACATATAAACATG
>QANZ01034557.1:9184-88708 GCA_003254925.1 Chamaecrista fasciculata
ATTTTGCCAACATTTAGGACCAATATGAACATTTTGAAACATAATGGACCAAATGAATATTAGGGCATACATTTTGGATCAAAATGAACCATTGACCAAACCTTTTTGTGTTGTTTTGTTATTTGCATTATGGTCCTCAAACTATTCTTTGTTATTTTTTTCGTTGGATTTCATAAATAGATCCGATTATTGATGATTGGGATTTCGTGTAAGCCCCAAGTTATCATTTACACATGTTAGGGATTGATTAATAGGACCGGTACAAATTTATGGACCAAATTGTATTCTTAAAAATAATTCCAATATTATTTTCATTTTGGCCCATCATCTCATCCACTTGGATTGACCTCTAACCCATCATCCAAAATTTTCTCATCCTCACGCTTTCTAATAGCATATCACACTTTCCAATATCATCTCATCTCAATATTATTTCAATCAAAACACAACCAAACACCTATCATCTCATCTTATTATCTCCATCTCATTTCACTATTTCTTATCATTTATACCCCTATATAAATTAAAAAAATCCATAAACCTATTTCAACCAACCATAATCATTACATACTCTTTTATATAATTTCACACCCTATTTAACATCATTTTCTCTAAAATCACCCAAACACCAATACATCATTTCATCTCATCCCATTCAAACTTAATCTCATCTCATCCCATAAAATGGACTTGACTTGAAATGAGATGGCTGCCAAACAGGCCCTAAGAAAGTGAGAACTAAAAGGATAAAAGATTAAATATTGAAGTGAAAACTACTAAATAGCTTATTATTTTAGAGTCTAAACTTAATAAGAAAAGAAATATTTTAAAAAAACATTATTTTAATCCCAAAAATTAAAAAAAATGAAAAAAAATATTTTGGATCGGTTCAACCCCCCAAACCGTCCGGTTCAAGGCGATTTTTTCCGGTTTTTAACCGGTTCATCCGGTTCTTGGGCGGTTCTGTGTCAAAGCGGTTTTCAACCTAAATCGGACCGGACCCTTGGCCGGTGCACGGTTCAACTGGTCCAACCGGCCGGTCCGATTTTCATAACACTGGATGAATCCAAAGTTATGATGTTACATTTAACGGGTCTTTTTTTATCCTATTAAAACTATTAATAAATAAGATCAAATCAAACTTCAAAGTGACTTTAGGACGAAAAGTAAAAAGAAAATTATGAAAATTTGAAACATTCCTCTTCATAAATACATGCACAAAAACCCTAATAAAGTAATGTTTCTTAAGCATTGAAGTGGATTCGAAGGGCATATGTGCATCTTTTTTTAAGTTCTCCTCAAACCCTCATCCAACCTTAATGAAATTCAAAGTGAGTCTGTTGGATGTACTTTTAAATTTTTAATTCAGAATGTCCCAATTCGAGAATTTATTTAAGTAATATCAAATAATTTATTACTTAGATCAACCTCGCATTAGTATATTTAAGTAATATAAATAAAGTGTGAAAAATATTGATAAGGTATGGTCAAATCGATCTCCCTTACCTATGGGTCGGTTTGACCCTTTACTTTTGGGACAAACCTGAGCAGAATTACTCAAATACCCCTCAAACCCTTGCAGGTATCGGGGACTTGGAGCGGAGCGAGGATTTCAAATGACTTATCATTTGGCGTCGTCTGTGGGGAACAGACTAATAGCTTTGTTCCTTTAAAATTTTGAGTATAGAAAATACATGAAATATTGCTAGATCTGAGTTGTGGGAAAGAAAATCACAAAGAAAAGACATGAAGAAATTGTTGGATCTGAGGAGTAAATGAACCTTAGAGCAAGAAGGCAATGAAGAAAGAATATGGAAAAGGGGTAGACCTCGGAGTAAATAAATCTAAGATCTGAAAAAAAAAAAAAACTCAGAAAAGAACACAAGTCTTTGATACTTTCTATTAAAAATAAAAATAATACGTGGCAAGTGATCTTTGGAAACGAAACCCCAAACTCATCGCGCAAAGGGTTTCCTAGGCCAATTGTCCCATTGCGCAAAGACTCTTCTTTCGTACAAGAGTGAGATATGAAGTGATCTTTTATTTGTTGGTGTGTGCTTTGCTTGATGCCACTGCTCACAGGTTCAAAGTGCTAGTATTTTCTCTTTCTCTTCCTAATTGAAACATACACACGCACATGCATATATTTAGGAATTGGATCCTCTATTTGTTTTTTTTCGTAGAAAAAAGATTCATTAAATAAAGAAGGCAGTACACAATAGTCTTGAAACTAAGACAAGAAAGGAAAGTGTAAGGACAACATAAGCTTGAAAGAAAATTAGCCAACACCTATCCTCTTGGTATTCTCCTTCTAGCAAGGTCATACCCAAAAGACAAAAGCAGATAGGGGGGAATAACATCAAAAACAACAAAATGATTCAAATCCAATAGAGCTCTTTTTGCCAAAACATCAGCATAGGTGTTGCCCTCGTGATAAACATGAGTCAGGTTAGTATGCAATGCATTGAGGCCTGACCTGCAAGAGACGATGAGAGGAAAAAGATAATGTGAAGAGGATATAGAAGTATCAGCAATGAGGTTAGCAGCCAGCATGGAATCAGTTTCAACAATGATGTTTGTGAATCCTCTATTGATACAAAGGTTAATGCCTAAATTAATGCCCCAAATCTCTGTAAGTAAAGAATTCCCATGTCCCAAAAACTTATTAAAGCAGCAAATAAAGTGCCCTTGATCATTGCGTATAATGCCACCTGCAGAAATAAGATTAGAACTAGGATTATGGGCTCCATCAGTATTAATTTTAATAAAGCCAGTAGGTGGTGGAGTCCATCTAACAAGGAAAGAAGGATTTGTGTTCTTTTTGGAAGGGTTGGCAGCGAGATGGTAAAGATCGGTAGCTCTCATGAGAGCAAGATTAGAAGAAATGTGAGGGGAGAAAGTGTTGGTTTCAAAGATCTTTTTGTTTCTGGCAATCCAAAGGTGCCAAAGGAAGAAGACGAAGAGGGTTCTTAGCCTTTCTTTTTTATTACCGTTGCATTATTTTACTCCTTCTCCAATACGCCTTATGTTGAATTGAATAAAAATTTTGGGTTCGAGTGCATTTTTTTCTTCTCTCTCACCTTGTGCCAAACGGTTGACCATTTTTTTTTGTGGTCCAGCGAATGTTGGGGCCTGATTTGAAATAATGCTACACTTTAGTCCTTCTGGTCCACCATTTCGTAGGCAAAAATTAGTTCTGTTGACCAAACAAAATAATCACCTCAAAAGTCACCTTTGATTATAATCATATTTTCACGCGTCCTGAGACAAACAGTGACATAATTTGATTTTTTTAAGCAACAATCACATCCAAACACACTCTGGTTTTTTTAAAATCACATCTTACATTTTTCAACTTTTTTTTTTCATTTCTAACACTATACAATTTATCAATTTCCTCACCCTTCTATTTACCAACCTCAGTCATTATATACCCATTTCAATAATTTCACACTAAAATAATCAACATTTATCCAAACACCACTACAAAAATAATAAACTTTGATTATAATCATACTACGATTATAATCAGAGAAGATATAATCAGAGCGTAAACAAACGGACTCAAACTTCTTCCTTAAATTATTAGACTATCACCTATTTAGTCTTTCATTATATATATCCGAATCACTTAAGATGTGTTTTTTTTTTTTATAGATCTAAAATCTAAACTATATGCTTGGCTTATGTATCTTTTTAACTCAAAATATGGATGAAAAAAATCCAATTTATCATAATCGATTAGTTAACATGTTAGCACAAAATAAAACTATTTCAATAATCAATATCATTCAACATTTCCTTCCCTAAATTAAGAAAAAAAACTTATTATTAAAATCATTAAAATTTTTATAAAATTCTGATTTAATCATTAAATAATAAAAAATATTTTTAAATCCTCAGTAACTATTTAATCTTCATAAAAATATTTGAAAAACCAAGTAACTAAAATTTTTATAAATATAAAAAATAAAATATATTTTAAATATTTAAAAGTTAAGAAATAAATTTTCTTCTAATCTAAGATTCAAATTACAATGTGTTTTTTTTCTCACATATTAAAGGACACGTGGAAGGATATAGATTGTTGATCAACTCAACGGTCCAAATTAAACTCAACTTCAGGAACTTGAGGGATTCTCAACTTTAGGGGATTTCCTCTCCAATCGGCGATATTAGCATCAGAAACGAAAGGCGAAAATCTGTCTCTCATTCATTCAATAGATTCATTCATCAAATTCTTCAATTCAAGCGACGAAAGAAGGCCGAGACTGTGCCTCTGAGCTATTTGCTCGTCTGGGTTCGACAACGACGAAGTTAGCTTCAAAGAGAGAGAGAGAGAGAGAGAGAGAGAGAGAAATAGAGAGAGAAAGAGATGTCAGACCTAGACAGGCAAATAGAGCAGCTGAAGAATTGCGAGCCTCTGAAAGAGTCGGAAGTGAAGGCTCTTTGTCTCAAGGCCATGGAAATCCTCGTTGAAGAAAGCAATGTTCAGAGAGTTGACGCCCCCGTCACTGTGAGTAATCGTTTACTGAACTGAACTGAACTGGGGGTTGTGCCCTTTTTTCGGTAATGTTGTTTTTTGATTTTCTTGAAGTGAATGAATGCTTATGGACTTCATAGTTTGGATTGGCTTTTTAGGTTTGAGTGAGTGAGTGCCCTTTTGATTTGGTTCTCGATTTACATGGATGGTGGGTTGGTTTTTGCCTGTGGGTTTGGTCTCTTACACAATTTGAGCTCAACTGAAGGAAGGAAATTGCTATATCAGATGTGGTTGATGATTTGTCGTTATGTATCAGTACAAGATTCGGCGTGCTAATATAGTTGTATGGTTTGAGCTGAACTGGGTTTGTGCCCTTTTTGGTAATGTCGTTTTCTATTTACTTGACGTGAATGCTTATGGACTTAATAGTTTGTATTAGTTTTTAGGTTTTGAGTGAGTGAGTGAGTGCCCTTTTGATTTGGTTTTCAATTTACATGGATGGTGGGTTGGTTTATACCTGTGGGTTTGGTCTCTTTTGTCCGACTCTGACACAATTTGAGCTCAACTGAAGGAAGGAAATTGATATACCAAGATGTGGTTGATGATTTGTCGTTATGTATAAGTACAAGATTTGGCTTGCTAAAATAGTTGTATGGCTTGAGTATTACTTAAATGTCTTATCTAGAAGATGGGTAATTTACTTAGGGCTTAATATGTCATATGGTAATAAGGTCTTATTTTTGGATAAGTAGTGTAAATTGTTTCCCAATAATGTCCCTATGTTAGAGGAATCTGGTAACCTTGGTGTCCTTTTTTAAGTAAAATATGGTGAATCCACTGCGGTCTGTAAGCTGAGGGAGGAACTTAGGTGGCTTCTGGCCAACTTACAAATTTTACTTAAGTCAAAAGTTTATTGATGCTCGCAAAGGAGGAGTTTCCTAAGGGCTAATTTTGGCAGTAGCTAGCCAGTGACCCTGTTTATTTATTTGTTTGTTTCTTTTAAGTAATTTTTTATTTATTTTTAAATAACAGTTGAATTTTTAGATAGCCAATAAGACACGAGTGATGAGACATGAGAAATGCATGACATGCTGCACACTTTCCTTGTCATGATGGAGTTGTAGATTGATCACATTCTTTTTGCTTGTTATATGCAAAATATGTATGTCCAATATGCAACAACAGTTGGGAATTTTTAGAGGAAAAGCCTTAGGTGGTTTATTTAGATATTTCCTATGAATTGTACCAATTATAAGATGTCACATAGATTTTTATGGAGTTTTCTTTATATTCTCTCTCTCCCTTGATTGGTTATGTAGAAAAGTTTAGCTCTTATTTTTAATGGCGAACTTGATAACTAAGATATAAGGAAACTTTATATAAGTTCAGTCTTTTTTTGTATTGATTACTTTCTCTGCTAAGTTTCTGCTTGTGATTGTCATTGTAATGCAACTGCTTAATTGGTTGTCTTATTCTACATATAGATATGTGGTGATATCCATGGGCAATTTTATGACATGAAAGAGCTATTTAAAGTAGGAGGTGATTGCCCCAAAACAAACTATCTGTTCCTTGGGGATTTTGTTGATAGAGGATTTTACTCAGTCGAAACATTTCTTCTTCTGCTGGCACTAAAGGTATCTTGTAACCCTCGCTTACAAATTTTTGTTGTGGATTAACTCCCTTATAATTTTTTGTGTAGTTCGGTTATTGTTATGTGTTTATCTATTTATGCTTTTGAGCATGTTTTGGATTTCTTGTGCTTTGTTACAAGTTCAAAATGTTTCAGTCAGTTTAATCTCCAAAGCATATTACTAATTATTATCAAGTAGAATGTATCTGAGAGAATTTTATATCTTGTCTTTAATACATGGAATATGTTTTGGGAAAATTATGTTTTTTTTTTCTTACCAGAAATTAGTGTTCTGGATTTGGAGAGTGGTCTATGGTTCAGAATTGGATTTTGGAATAATGGGAGTTAGACAAAAGGTTGTCTGCTAATGTGGGTTTAAAATTGTTGGTGCTGATGGTAGAGGATTTATTCTTAGTTGCAAGGATAGAAGGAATAGGCTTCCAATTCCTTAAAACACTCAAACCTCATCTGTTCAAACATGGTGCCTCAATTCTCTTAACCTAAACAAAAGATAAAATACAGTAAACCTTGTTTAGGATTTTGGTACAAAACCCACTCAACAAAACAGTATGTTGCAATTGCTGACCTCTGCAATATCTGAATGAAATGCCCAAAATTAAAGAGTTAAATTCTATGATAACTCTTTGAATGTAGACTGTCCCAATTATTTTATATTAACTAGAACAAGAAAACCTATCTCAAAAATCAACTAATCCTAATCCAAGTAATTATTGGATTCCTAACCTAAATAGTAGTATGAATTCCTTACTATGCATAAAACTAAACTCTCATTCTCAAGTTACACTATTAGTTAAAGGCAAAAGTACGATTGGTATCCCCGAAGTATGCGGTCATTCTCAGTTATACCCCCAAAGCTTTTTTGGGGTCAATTGTACCCCCAAAGTATGTGGTCAGTTTCAACTATACCCCCAAAGTTTTTTTTAGTCAATTATAATCCCAATGTTTCACATTTGAAACAATTGTACCCCCAAATACCCTCCAATTTGGGGGTACAATTGACACAAAAGAAAAGATTGGGGGTACAATTGATACAAAAAAGAAAAGATTGAGGGTATAATTGGTTCAAAAATACTTTGGGGGTATAACTGAAACTGGCCCAATACTTTGGGGTATAATTGACCAAAAAAAAAACTTCGGGGTACAACTGAGAATGACCGCATACTTTGAGGGTACCCAGAGTACTTTTGCCAATTAAATTACTACAGTTATGAGTTATCCCAAATAGTCTTATTTCTTTTAAAAGATCAGGCCCATTCTAGAAAATTGAATATGTAGAACTTTATATAAATACTAAATTATTGGACTTGACTATCCGATAAGAGCTTCTTGTTTTGGACCAATAGCATTTTTTTGTTGCTTTTGAGGAATTCCTGGAGGAATTATATTTAAATTGGCATGAACATGCTAGGGGCTGCTACATAATTATAAAGTCTTGTCATCATAAGTTATTGCTAGTTTTTAGGTGACTTTTTGATTAGTTAGTTGTTGAAGAATTAATATGCTACATTTAGCATATTGTGTTTTATTGATTGGGCTCTGTGCAGTGAGGTTCTGTCAGAAGTTCAACCTAATGAATAATGATTACTTGCTTATAATTTTTATTGTTAGTAATGATTCTTCTCTTGTTTAGTTTATTTTGTTTACAACTAATATATGTCATACAATCAGGTGAGATATCCAGATCGAATAACACTCATTAGAGGGAACCATGAAAGCCGTCAAATCACACAGGTTTGTTTGCCTATTAGCCCAATTGGAAGAACAAAATATCTTTAAAATATATATATTGAAGACTTGACAAAAAGAGGAAAGCCTGGCTCAAATTTTTTCTATAAGGATTACTTATTGGATATCCATCTCATGACAGGTATATGGATTCTACGATGAGTGCCTTCGTAAATATGGATCAGTCAACGTTTGGAGATATTGCACTGATATATTTGACTATTTAAGGTTTGCTGATCTCCGATACATCATACATGCAAATGTATCAAACAAATATGGGCCTTGTCACTGCTACTAAATGTTACCATTCAAAAGACTTAACTTTGTTCTCCACCTGCATCTGATGCTTAAGTCCATAAAAATTTGCTACGATGGTGGATAAACTGGTAAATATAATTTATAGTGGGGAGAAATTCCTTTTAGCGAAATGCTTTGGTGATGTGGGAAAGGAACTAGAAATTATATTAATTAATCTCCTTTTAAGGAAAGCTATGGCTACTATGCTCAGTTTTTCTTGCAAGTTTTTACATTGTGTTCTAAAGTGTACTTGTTAGCTTGGAATGATGGTATAAGTATCAGGTTAATTGATGTTTTCATCTGTGATAGCATTATAATTTTCCCTTTTATGAAAGATAACAATAATAGTACTAACTTAGAGAGAAATAAAGGCATCTGCAACATGAGATGCAATCAATAATTGTAGAGTGTAGCTGACTATTCTTTTTTAGATTTTAATATTTTAAGTAGCCAAAAATGTTCATAGTTGCTTATTTACTAGAAAAAAAAAAAAGAAAAATTATATAGATAGCCAAATATGGAAATCTGGAGCTTTAACTAGAAACGTTTTACTGTTTATGTTGCTTATAAGAGAACATATATGCATTTACTTGTGATGTCTTCCACAAATTGCCAATCGATGTTGTTAACGAGCTAATGCCACGTTGCAGCTTGTCGGCACTAATTGAAAACAAGATTTTCAGTGTTCATGGTGGTCTATCACCTGCCATCTCAACATTGGATCAGGTTAGAAACTCTACAAGGATTAAATTTTTTTTTTTTTCAATATTTAAGAGTCGTTATTAAAATACTACTTATGCCATCCATATCCAGATAAGGACTATTGACCGGAAGCAAGAAGTACCTCATGATGGTGCCATGTGTGACCTCCTATGGTCAGATCCTGAAGATATAGTCGATGGATGGGGTCTGAGTCCCCGTGGTGCTGGTTTCTTATTTGGTGGTAGTGTTGTTACTTCCTTTAACCACTCCAATAACATAGACTATATATGTCGTGCTCATCAGTTGGTTATGGAAGGATATAAATGGATGTTCAACAACCAGATAGTTACTGTATGGTCAGCTCCAAATTATTGCTATAGGTACATCAACAATTTAAATTTCTGATTTTTCTGGTATTCTGATTTCTGAAAATTTATGATTTATCACATCATTGTATTTCTGTCAGATGTGGTAATGTAGCCGCAATTTTGGAGTTGGATGAAAATCTTAATAAGCAGTTTCGTGTGTTTGATGCTGCTCCACAGGTTCGTAGATGAATGACTTGAAATTGAATATCATCATAAAAGTAATTCATTAAGTAAGCAGTCAAATAAATCTGGTTTTCTCAAACAGCAAAATGAAATTATTGTGTAATGTACATTCCTTAGATTCGTGTGGTCAAGGTTGTGCTACAATCTATAGCACCACCCTGTGGGCAACTTGTTAGGAAGATTTTTTTTTCCATTTTCTCTTGTTACTTCACGCCATATTATTTATTATTATTATTAGTATTATTATCGTATCTTCTCCATGCAAATTTGCTTTTTCCTTGAATATGTCAAATTGTTAACTAAACATTCGATATTTGATGAAACACAGGAATCAAGAGGGGCACCTGCCAAAAAACCGCCACCAGATTACTTCTTGTGAAAAGGATTTTGTTGTCATTATGATCCAATATGCTCAAATTGATAATTTGAGACTCACATGGAAGAGGTGGTTTTGTCTTGCTCGACGCAATATCGACAAAGCTCAATTGTCAGTTCCTGAAGTGGGAGTTCTTCATCCCCGGCTGTCACCACTAAAACTTATTGGGGCTGCTTTTGCTGTTTGCCTGCTTCATCCATTTCTTTTTTCTTATTGGTGTTGTGAATTAGTTATGATTTCCAATATAGGGTCGATATCTTCTTTCTCCTAAAAGTTGTGGGGGGAGTGATTATAGGGTGAAAAATGATGTTTGCATGTATGGATATTTTGGTTAGGAAGAAATTGATGGAAACTGGAATTTACTCTCCAGATGATATGTGGAAAAAGCCACTAGTTGAATATTGATTGTCCTTTGGACCATAGAAGTTTATTATGATTATCTCCAATATACCTTTGTTTGGGTATGTATATGTATTTACTCTCAAATTTTCACTTATGGTAGTTACTGAAAGCTTCGGTTGCCAGTTTCTGGGTACAAATAGAAGGAACGTTCATAGTTACAAATAATTCTCTGATAAACTCATGGATGTCAAAACTGGACCGGCAGGTTCAATCGTGAACCGGGCAAGAATCGGCGAAACTGGCTTGAACTGGTGGTGAATCGGTTGAACCGTTCTAGTGTGATTTTTTATTTTTATTTTTCCTTTTTTTGATTTTTTTGTCTTTTTTTTTTTTTTTTATAATTATGGGTTAAATGTTAGAGAATGTTGATTATGAACCAAAATTTGATAGAGAATGTGATCGTAAAATGTCACTCGATGATATTATATTAATGAATATTATGAAAATTGATTATATTTATACTATGGAATTAGAATTTTATCATTTTTAAGCTTTTTTTTTATTATTTTTAATTTATTTATTTGTCACTGGTTAGATTTCGGTTGAACCATTGAACCTTAAACTGTTATCTCGGCCGGTTGAATGTCCGGTCCGGTTTTAAAAATCTTGGATAAAGTAATTTTTTAAAGTGTTTTTTTTTATGAATTAAGTGTTTATTATTATTTTATCTAAATATTATGTAGTATTGAACAAGCGTTTTTTATTGGTATTTAATTGGTCATAAATTTTTTTATTGGAAATGAAACATTTCTATTAGAGATTTTGATAATAAATAAATTAGAAAAAAAAAATGTCTGGCGTTTCTCTTCTCTCCTTGTCTGTCATTTGGCATGCTCCTTAGAAATTCTGAATTTTGGAATATTCTAGGATCTAGACATAAATATGATATAGAAAGAATTATGTAGAATATTATAGAAATTTTATGCAAAAGACTGAGTGAGATTCACTTTTTTTTTGCCTGAAAAAAGCCCAAAAGGGCAGCACAAGACAGCAAATCGAGTTCAGCAACAAAGAAACACAACTAACAAAATGTGAAAACAACAGCAAAACCAAGGAGTTAGCCAACTCCAGCTCTAACATCAACACTAACACTAGACCCAACACAATCAGCAGACAAGATAGCGGCCAACGAAGATGGGGGCGTGAAACCCAACCAAAGGAGCACATCTTCTTAGCGGCCAATCTGACAACACAGTCAACAACCATATTAGCTTGTCTAGGAATCAACCTGAGAGAATGCAAGGATTGGCCTTGAGCAAAGTCCCAATATCAAAGATAATGGCATCACATCTCCAATCACCTTTAGATCCCTCATTAGAAACAACACTGAACAGATATTTACGGTCAGTTTCGAACACAGCCTCAAAAACTTGCAAGGAAGAGGCTAACAAACAAACTCTCAAGAGAGCTAAAGCCTCACTCAATAGCAAAGGCAGAAAAGGTTCTCACAATACCAAAAGTACCATCAATAAGCATACCTTCATGGTTTCTAGCAACCACTCCAAATCCAGCATCAGAGTGAGCATCAAAGAAGGATCCATCCATGTTAAATTTAATGAGACCATCAACAAGCGTTTTTCAGCAGCAGGATTCAGTATTAGTAGGATCAAAATTCTGCAAATCCATAACAGTAGAAGGAACAGAAGCTCACCAACAATCATCAGTGAGAGAAGCAGCACGAATGCCAACTAATACAGGATTAGCAAGCTGATGCTGAAAGACCATCTGACACCTTTCCTTCCATATTTCCCAACACATCACAGCCATGAAGCATATGACATTATCATCCATATGTTTATCTTCCACCAGCCATCTAAAGCACCAATTCTCAAAGGAAGTGAAGCCTCTTTTTTCTATTCTAATCGAGAGTCTACTACAAAACCAGGCTCTCCTAACCCAATCACAGAACAACAACAAGTGCTCAATCGATTCCACATTAGAATTACAACAAGGACAAGACATGGAAACAACATAATTTCTTTTGAAGAGGCTCTCTCTAGTAGGCAAAGCAGTAGCACTGTATGCCCTCCACAAGAAATGCTTCACCTTAGGAGAAACATTTAACTTCCATAAAGCTTTCCAGAGATCATTAGGGACACCAACTAAACAGCTAGCACTACTCACAGACACAGTAGATCCTTTAATACCTTCATAATTACCCGACTTAACTGAATACATCCCATCCTTGTAGAAAGCCCAAATAAGTTTATCTTCTTTTGAAAATTAGCAATGAGAATTCTCATAATAGCATCCTTCTCCTCCATCCGTTGCTCAATGTCATTTAAGCACCATCTCCCATCTCTAATTAGATTAGCCACACAAGAGAAAGAAATGTCATAATTAAGAGGCTTAGAGAGTAACCTGAAACCAGGGATGGTTGGGATCCAGCAGTTATCCCAAATATTAACTTTCCTTCCATCCCCAATCTTCCAGCACAGACCCTTCAACAATTCATCTCTCCCTTCCAACAAACTTGACCAAATCCGAGAAGCTTTAGCTCCTCTTCCAACAGTCAAAAACTCAAAATGAGGGAAGTACAAACCCTTTAAAATCTGAACCCAGTGATCATTAGGGTTGTTATTAATTCTCCAACACTACTTGGCCAAAAGAGCAAGATTAAATTGCTCAAAATCTCTAAAACTCATACCCCCAATAGCTTTGGGAGTAGTTAACTTCCTCCAAGCTTTCTAATGTATTCTATCTTCATCATTCTTCTAACCCCACCAGAATTTAGCTATCATACTGTTGAGATCATCACGCACCTTCTTTAGAAATTTAAAGCAAGACATAGGGTACATGGCCACAACCTTAATCAAAGTTTCTCTTCCTGCCTAAGTAAGAGTTTTTTGCTTCCAACCCTGATTTTTTGTCATCATCTTTTCTTTTATGAAATTGAGAGCCTCACATTTGGATATCCCCCAAACAAAAGGCAATCCCAAATATTTCCCAGGGTCCTCAACACTAGTAATACCCAACACATCACACAAATCATCTCTCACATCGTCAGGCACATTCCCAGAAAAGAAAATGCAATATTTATCCAAATTTACCACCTACTCAGAAGCTTTGCAAAACCAATTAATCATGTTTCTGAATATTCTGCAATTTCCAACACTAGCTTTCAAGAAGAAGAGAGCATCATTAGCAAAGAGACAGTGGGACAAAATAGGACAATTTCTGGCAAGTTTAATTCCTTCCAAACCATTAATTTGGCAAAAGGTTGTAACCATGTTGGAAATGATATCACAGGCAATGATAAAGAGATAAGGTGATAGAGGGTCCCCTTGTCTCAAGCCTCTCTCAGGGACAATTGTACAACCTTCTTACCCGAGAGCATCACATTATACTTCACAGCAGTAACACACTTCATAACAATCTTAACCCATTCTCTACAAAATCCAAGTTTGACCAACACCTTCTCAATGAAACTCTACTCAAGGCGATCATAAGCCTTGTTCATATCAACCTTCACTGCCATTTCATAATTTTTTCCTTTTTCTTTGTATTAAGATAGTGGAAGGCCTCATGAGCAACCACTAAGTTATCTTGGATGAGCCTCCCAGGTACAAAGGCTCTCTAATTTGGAGATATGAATCTAGGAAACAGACCTTTCATCCTATTCACAATAATCTTAGAAACAATTTTGTAGCAAAAATTGCAGAGACTAATGGACCTATAATGATTCACAGAGTTGGCACCATCAATCTTAAGGGTCAAAACCATGTTTGTTTCATTCAGACAAGTCACATCAACTTCATTCACAAAGAAACTCTTAACAAAGCAGCAAATATCAGCCCCCACAGTATCCCAAGAATTTTGATAAAACATACTAGTGAAGCTATCCGGGCCAGGAGCCTTCATACCTCCCAACTGAAAGGCTATAGACTTGATTTCATCATCAGTAACAGTAGTCATTAAGCATTTGTTATCCTCATCTGTGATCTCATGCTGCACAAAGTCTAAAATATCACCCAAACCATCAAGATCCCCACTCAAAAATAGCTTCTTATAGAACTCAATAAATTCGTTCACATGTCCTCTTCCTTCTCAAGCCAATGATCATCATCCTTTTTCAACTTCATAATCTTATTTCTCATTCTTCTAAGTAAAGTGGAGGCATGAAAAAAAACTGGTATTTCTGTCACCATGTCACCAGACTTGAGCCATTGAACTCTAGCACGTTGTTCCCAATACTTCTCTTCTTGATCCCAAGCATCTTCAATTTTAGTCATCAAAACTGCCATAACAGCCTCTTTTTCAGCAGAAAAATCACCCAACAGCAGGTTATGCAAATCACCAGTAAGTTTATCAACCATTTTCATACTATTAGGGTAAGCACTTTTACTCCATTTAGCAAGAGTACTTCTGCAGCTATCTAACTTTCTGCAAAACACCTTAAAAGGGTTATCATTAAATCTGTGACTATTTCTCCAACCTCTGTCAACAACATCTTTATAATCCGGATGATCAATCCATCTCTTCTCAAATATGAAAACACTAGGAGTTTTTGCTTCTTTAAACAAAAGATCCACCAGAATTGGATTGTGATCAGACCCAAAAGGGTCTAAATGAGTCACTTGCACATTTTTAAACACCTCCTAGAACTTGTGATTCCCAACAGCCCGATCCAATCTAACTTTATTATGTTGATCACCAAGTTGATTGCTACTCCAGGTAAAAATACTCCCATGAAAATTAAGATCCATGAAGCCACATTCAAATAAGAAGCCTTGGAATCAATGAGATTCACTTTTAAATCATGCAATTTCACACAAACTCGTTGGTGATCCTTGAATACAGAAAAATCGAGCAGAAATACCAATAGCTTAGCTCCTAGCGTTAACACACAATCTCTGGTGGAGGTTGTAAGGGAACGACGTAATTTAGGGGAGACCAGAAAGTTGAGGACGACAATGAGAAGGACCATGTCGATGGAAACATGGACAGAGTAGACGACAACGATGAAGTGTGGTGGTGATGTTTTAGGATAAGAAAAGGAGGGTTGTTAATGGCTTCTAAGGACCTGTTTGTTAAAGATGACAAACATTCTGGACTATTATGTAATTATTTAGAGATTGAGGTATAATTGACTCAAATGTGAAACGTTGGGGTATAATTGACAAAAAAAAACGTTAGGAGTATAAATGAAGATAACCCCATACGTTGAGGGTAGCAACAGTACTTTTGCCTAAAAAGAAAAAGTAACAACAAATTTTTCCAAAAAAAAATCCTATTAAAACTATGAAGATTAAAAAAAAAAGAAAAATCTCATTTTTACTTTACAATTCATATATTTAATATTTTCATTTACCACATGAGTTTAGTTCTCCATAAATACTTTGGCCAAAGAAAAAAAAAGTTCTCCATAAATACTTTAATTATTGTCGTCCCATTGGCTACTTTGACAAAATGTGAGACAAAAATACAAAGTGAATAATAATGTTTTTAGGCAATTATAAGTTTTTTTTTTTCTAGGGAAGAGAGATAAAGAGTTTGTACTTGGTAGGCACAAATCTCTACAATGATGAGTTGGGAGAGAACATATGGAAGTAACATATCTTCAAAATTAAAGAAGACCTAACTTTCCTAGTGAAAAGGAAAGAATTTCCTAATAGAAGGGGAAAATCTTTTCTAATAAAGAAAAAATCTTTTGTAAAGAAGGACAAACTAAAATGCATACCAAGAGGCTTCTACACCTACTTTGTGAACTCTATAATTTTTCTTATCAAGATTCTTTAAATGCTTGAAGAATATTGAGAAAATTTATTATTTAATTATTGAATTTATACTGAGTTAATAAATTAAAATATACAATTTGATATCTAAAATATTTTAATTCCCAACAATGTGGTCTTTAGTAACGATTTGGTCCCCAATTTAACATATGAACTAAATTATTATTAATTGAGATAATTTAAGAACTAATTCATATATTTTGATAATTCAATGACTGATTAAATGACTCGACATAAATTTACGAAATAAATAGTAAATTTAAAAAAAATATATATATGCAAAATGGGCTAAAAAGTTAAGACAAGAAGATTTTGAAAAAACCTTTTTTGACGATTGGCCTCTACAAATTAAAGTTTATATTTAAAACACATTAATAACTAATTAAAATATGGATATTAGATGCAAATATGAAACAGTTCTTTTTATTGTGTTTTATATTAATTTGTAGAGGCTATTAATGTGTTTTATATTAATGTGTTTTATATTTAATGATAATTTTAAATTAAGTTAATGATTTAAATTATCATTAAATATAAAACACATTAAAAAATGAAATTTTTAACAACCACAATATATTAGATGCAAATATGCTATAATGCACCACTTCAAAATATGGATATCCAAATATTATTAAACTAATCAAATTTAATTATTCTTCATACATATGATTTAATAACTATCTTTTTTTTTCGGCCAAAATGATTTAATAACTCTCAATCATCATTAATATTGTATATTTGTATATAATAATAACTAAAGAATATAAAAAGTATTGATATGGCTATAATTTAATATTACCGATTATGAGATATTTGATTCTACGTACTCAAAAATTGAAAATTGAGTCCAAAATGAATCGTTCGTTTTATGAAGTTGATCATATATCTCTCAGTTTAAATCCGAATGCGATGAAATCAGAATCACTTTTGACTATTTATTTGTTTTCTAGTTGGCACTTTCAGCAAACGAAGTCAAAAATATTTTAAAAATTGATATTAATATTATGACCAAACTTACTTTCGAAATATTATTTGATTTCATTTACCGATGACCTCAACTAGGTAGATAAATAACTCATCAAGACTAATTCATAATTCTAATTTCGTTATGTTCATATTTGAAACAATGATATATGACTAACTTCATAAAACAAACAGTCTCATGTTTGATTTGATTTCATCTTATGAGGGTCCAATATAGGGACCAATCATAAAACTTATTGAAGATCAAGACTAAACTTTTAAAAAACATTAAGAATCAAAACAAAATAAAAAATATTAGGATTCAAAATAAAATTTTAGATAAATATTAAAGACCTAAATGAGATTTTTCCTCTAATCATTCGCACGAAACTTATCAAATAAATAAGGAAAAATTGCAAATTTAAGCCCTTATCTTTTTTTTTTTTTTTGTAATTCTAATTCCTTATCTTTGGTTAGGTTGCAAATTTGGTTTCATATCTTTTTTTTCTCAGATTTGGTCTCATATCTTTTGGTCAGGTTCCAGACTTAATTATATATTATTGTAAAAGGTTTTACTATTAGTCCCACCCTAAATTCTTTTCACCTCCCTCCGTTAAGTAAGACGTGGACACTTGACTTGGATGAGACTTTGGTCTGTTATCTTTGGAGTAAGTCGTGATTTTGGTCTCTTATCTTTAGGGTAAGTTGCAATTTTGGTCCTATATCTTTCCTTTTTTTTCTTTTTAACAATTTTGGTCCCCCACGTCAACTGTCTATATGGAGGGCAACAGGTAAGGAACTCGGTATTTTGTTACTGTTTGTATATGTATCAGTTTATCCTATCCAATATTCGTACTCTATTCGTATCCGATAATTTGATATCCGTACTCGTATCTGGTATCCGACAGGTACCCTAAACATTCAAAAATAATGGATATATGATATAATATCCTAATTCAAAAATCGGATATATCTGATATCCGATACCCAATATCCGTTAATTAAAATAAAATAAAAAAAATTTATAAAATATAATAAAATATTTATATTATAGGGTATACCCTAACTATCCGTTCATCTTGAACGGATACCGGATAGTTGAAGTAATATCCCTATCCACCCGATATCCAATAATTTTTTATTTTTCACTATCCGTACCCTATCCGATATCCGGTATCCGATGGATATCAAATTTTTTTTTATGGGTGGATTCAGACAGGTATCCTAAATACCAGCCCAAATTGCCATCCCTAACTGTCTACATTACATTTAACGGGGGAGATGGACGAAATTTCGGGTGAGACTAACAGTGAAACTTTTTATAAAGATATGTGATCTAATCGATAACCTGATTAAAGATAAGAGAACAAATATGCAAAAAAAAAAAAATAAGTCTAATTTGCAACTTGACCAAAAGATCAGGGATCGAATTTGTAATTTAACCAATAAATACTATTTTAACTTTCATAATAATTTAAAACTGTAATTAAATTATGGTTAATAAAATTTTAAAAAAACCATTAAAATAAATAAAAGTTAAATACACAATATACATACATATACAGTCACTCGTAAATGTTGATTGAGTTTGGGTCAAAAAAAAAAAGAGAAAATCTACCTTTTGGTTTATAAATTTTTACCGAGTCAACGATTTAGTCCCTTAATTGTAAAAAAATACGAATTAGTCCCTTAATTTTACACCATTGTTAACTTTTTAGTCCTTGAATTGTAGAAAAATACAAATCAGTCCCTGAATTTTACACCACCGTCAACCTTTTGGTCCTTGACTGTGGTGTAAAAATCCACAATGGTTAACAACTCAGTGACCAAATGGTTGATTGTGGTGTAAAATTCAAGGACTAATTCATATTTTCCTACAATTTAAGGATCAAAAGATTGACGATGGTGTAATAAAATTCAGGGGCTGATTCATATTTTCCTACAATTCGGGAACTAAATCGTTGACTCAGTAACAACTCAAGGACCAAAAAGTATTTTTTCTAAAAAAAAAATGTTAATTGAGTTAAGTGGCAATCGAGCGAGTTTCACACGAACTCAGAGAGTCAGCGAGTTATATATATATAGTCGAAGTGTCGAACCTTCCGTTTTTTCAATCTCGGTTTCGCTATTCTCTCTCTCTGCTCATCCCCTTTCTTTCTTTCTTTCTTTCTTTCTTTCTCTCTCAAAAAACTTCACACTAACCCAAATGTTATGAAAATCTCTTATCCCTCCCAAATTACCCGCCAAAACCTATATATATAATTAACCCCTTCTCCACAAATCCCTTCTTTTCAAATCTTTCTTCTTCCCTCCTTCTCTCTCTCTCTCTAGGGTTTCCTCTCTCTTTCTTTCATCCCTTCTCTCTCTCTCTCCTTCTCCCATTTACTTCTTGCAGGTCTCTCGGCTTTGTCTCATGGAGGTCTCGGCAATGGATTCGACGATGGCCACCGAGGCGAAGGAACCGGCGGAGGCGGAGTCGGAGGAGGCGGGTGTGGCGGTGAAGAGACCGATTGAGAATGGCGGAGGAGGTGACGAATTATTGGTCAAGAAGCCTAAGGTGATGATTGAAGGTGATAATACTGATGCTGATGATGCATCGATCGGCGGGGAGTTGAAGAGAGTGGCGGAGATTGTGTTGGTTTTGTCGACGATGGCGTCGATGCGAGGCGGTAGGAAGCCGGCTGATGTGGAGATTGAGCTGATGAAGGAGGCGAGGGACAAGTTAGTGGATTTGTGTCAAGGGTTGGCTCCTAAGGATATTGTGGCAAGGGAAGCTATTGGGACTGTCATGGAGGATCTTGGGTTGAATGCAAAGATTAAAGACCAGAGATTAGGGTTTCAAATTCCCAAGATGTCAATAGCTGAAAGGTTTTCACACACCAAGTTAAGGGTAAGGCCTGACTACTTGTTAGTTGGAGTTAGATAGTGGACTAGAATGACATTTTTTACTCTATAAGATTTATTATTGAGCAGTCTTCAATGGGATTTCTCCAATCTGACCTATATGATATCTGGGTTACTTCAATATTATTTTGTAAAATCGAGTATAATGATTTTTTTTTTCAGTTGTACATATGATGTTAATGATGGTTGTTTTTCCCTAATTTTTTCTCTTACAATTTATTCTACTACCTTTTTGGTTCCTAGATGGAAGAGTCAAAGAAATTTTCTGCACATTCTGCAACACATACGTCTCAGCCATTGCAAACAAGCATTGGTGGAGCAGCTGAAAACCGTGTGCTATCTCATCCTGTTCGAGTGTTTCCAGCAGACAAGTCAGTTTCTTCTGCAGGTACCCTAGCTTCTATGCCTGTGACTCATGTTGTTGCAGGATCTTCTGGGGCTTTGCAATATCAATCAATTAGCAACGAAGTAAAACCATCTATGGTTTCTGGTGGAATGCCCACCGGTCACTTGGGTAGAAATTCATCTTCCTTAACATTGCCTAAAGCCGAACTACCACAATTCAGAGTTGATGGAGGTCCAAATGCATCTTCTCATGTGAACCAAGTTCAAGGTAACGTTCTTAAACCAACCTTTGATGAATTCTCCAACATTTTTAACTGAATAATGTCTGATTCATGTTTATTTTGATCATAATAGGGATTGACAGTTGAGCATGCAGACTTGATTTTCCTTTTTATATTGTGAAGCCTTTTTATATTGTGAAGCAACTATTTTAATTAAAATTTTTCCTACATTCTCAAGATACTTGAAAGCAGTGGATTTTTTTTTCTATTTTTAAAATAATGTTTCAATTTACTTCATGGAAGTATGCATGACAAGTCTAAAGGTTTTCTGGGATTGGTTTTAATCTAGTACCTTATTCAAGTTGATAGTTTGGATTAATATACTGTCAGAAGGTATTCCTGGACCCTGGTTAAATTAAATTATTGAGAATGTAGATACCTATTCTTTGAAGAAAATGTTTTTAGGTTGTGGAATTGAAGGATTAACTCTCTTTCACCCTTCAAAAAATTCCTCTTCTAGTTTGTATTGCTTTTACATGGATGTAAGTTATGGAAGCTTTATTTTATGTTACAGCTGGTTGTTAACAGTTTACTATTTCTTATGTGGTCTCTTCTCCCCTTCTTTCGTGAAAACCAGTAGACTGTATAGTGTATACTATTGTTGATTTATTATAGAGTATTCATCTTATGGTGTAAAAATCATAGAATTGGATTCTGAATCTTGATGAATTTAAAATTGTTGTATATTCTTCAGCAAACCAACCTTTGGTGAATGCTCCAACATGGTCAATACAGACTCAATCTGCCTCATTACCTAGAAATGCGCCAGAAAACAAGGTGTCTAGTCATAACCCTGCCAAGGTTGAGGGAACAGGTGAGCTAACTGCATCTAGAGAAGCTTCAAATATAGCTAGGGATCCGAGCTTCAGGCCATTTGTGACTCAACCAGCCCCTGGAAATTTGTCTAGCGTGCATCAGACATTGCAGGGCATGAACATTGTTCAACCTCCTTCACTTGCTAATAACCACACTGAAGTTGTGAAGATAGTCCAGAAATTGTTACAACCGAAGCTTCCTGAGCATCCCACATGGACTCCACCATCAAGGGATTATATGAATAAGGCTCTGACTTGCCAGATGTGTGAGCTCACTGTCAATGAAGTGGATAGTGTGCTTCTTTGTGATGCTTGTGAAAAAGGGTTTCACTTGAAGTGTCTACATCAATCAATTTTGAGAGGAATTCCTAGAGGTGAATGGCACTGCATGAGGTGCCTGACGTTAAGTGGAGGAAAGCCTTTGCCTCCAAAATATGGTCGTGTCATGAGGTCTTCCAATACACCTCCAAAATTGCCCTCTAACTCTGCTGGACTTCAACCATCGTTAGAGAAGAAAGCTGGAGTATTGGACGCAAAGGTCAGCCCACTGAAGCTAACTGAAAATGGGAGCACTGTTTCAACAGATGCCACTGGCTTCAACAAAAGTTCTAATCTGTCATCTGATTTAAAGACCCTTGATACAAAAGAAATTCAAGATAACACTTCTGCACCCAGCAGTAAACATGTTGATGAGAAGCCTGACTCAGATATTTCAACAAAATCTTTTACTGAAGCTACTAGTTCTTCTGTTGGCTTGCCAGGTGAAACTCCTTCTGAACAAACAAGTTCTGAAGCATTGACCAGTAAAAAGAGGCCCCTTGTTTCAGAAGTGGCAACTCTTCCTAAATTATCTGATTCCGTTAACAATTCCCAAGGGTCACAAAATTTACAAGTCCAGCAGACTGTGTTACAAGATAATGCTGAAGTTTTACTAAATAAAGGTGTTGACAATAGTTTGACTGATAATGAAAAAAAGCAATCTAATGGAGGAGAAAGTTTGACATATGATATCAAGCGTGATGAGCAACATGTTGCACTAGCAAATTCTGATAAAAGTTCCGGAACTAATATTGAAGGTGGACAATACACTGCACTACACTCAGATGCTTCACATACTGTAAAATGGATTGGTGATATTATACAACTTGTGGATGAGAAAAAGTTTTACCAATCATGTTGTGTTGATGGAGTTACATATAGGCTGCAGGATCACGCTCTTTTCCCATCCAGCTACGGCAAGTTAACACCTTCTAGACTTCAGGCAAGCAAAGCATTAGTGAAACTGTAAACTGGCTCTTAATACCTACAGAAATTTAACTATGAGATTTCTGAATATATATGAATCAAACAATTCATGTTTAGTTTTATCCTTTGTTTTCTCTGTAGATTTGATTGGTTGCTGCACACTTGTTTGAAATAGTTATTATGTAGGACTTTAACAATGTAAAATTCTTTCAAATTGTATTGCAGTCTATGTGGGAAGATAGCAAAACTGGGTTAAAGTGGGTAAAAGTCACAAAGTGCTACTTTCCTGGTGATTTACCTGGAAATATTGCCCATCCATGTATATCTGAAGTCAATGAGGTAATTTGTTACTTTTGTGTCTTCCTGAGTTGTTCTAAGATTGATATAAATGCATGTTAAGTATGTGTGGGAAATTGTTATTGGGATCTGAGTTGTGTCTTTGAGCTGAGCTATCATTGTTTAGCATTTTAGGTCATGGATGTACTTCACAAACTGTTTATTGCTTTTAAAGCTATAGGTGATAGTTTCTGTTTTGGTGATGTTTCTGTCAAGTGCTAGCTTTCCAGATATTTGAGACATGGAAATCTTCTTATGGATTAGTTTTCATTTTCTTTCTTAAAGGTTTATGAATCTAATAGTGATAGAACTGAAATGGCTGGTTCTATCCGAGGCCCATGTGAAGTCCTCCCATCTGATAAATTTAAGCAAGAAAATGATAGAAGAAGTCACTTAGAACTTGAGGAAAGTGCTAGACAACGGCCACTTTTCTTATGCAGGTTTGTTTCTAAATCTAACAGTTTTCTTGTTTTATGTAATTTATAAAGTTTATTATATGTTTAATGCCATTCAGGTATTAATATGAGGGAAATTTATTGCTTGAAGTTTTAAAAGACTTTGTTTGTTGAATCGAGATTCAGTTCAATAATTTGGAGATGTAGATAAATGAGGAACTAAATTGGATATTTATTGCACTACAAAGTCTCTAAAATAAATAAAAAGTAGTTGCTCCAGTTATCTGGGAGCAATATAGATATTTTTAATGTTGGTTTTGTGCATTGGAACCAAGCACCACAAAACTCTGGCATTTTGGTGTTCATTGCTTTTAGATATTATGTGATGATTTTTAATACAGACAACGAAAACCTGTTGAACTAATTCCATTCCTAGATCTTTGGGGGTCAAACTAACGTGTTTTTTCTTGGGTAGCCACTGCAAGTCACTAAACTCTTGGTGGGCCTTTGATTATCTGACATACTACAACTCTTCATCCTCTGCGTTCATTCATATCTAAGAAACTTAATCCTTTATATCTTTTATATTAAGTTCTTAAATCTTAATTACAAGATGACAAGTGGATTTTATTAAATTATCTGTCCAAAATTTTATTACTTGTTTTCATTTTTATTAGAGAACTAGGTAATGGTGATGTAAGATACTGTTACTACATCTAAGTCTAGTCCTTTAGATAAAGGGATACCGTGGTGCCGAAAACCAACTTCTGGTGTGCTCCAAAGTTTTCATTACTTGTTTTCTTTTATTAGAGAACTTGTTAGTGAAGATATAGGGTACTATTGCTACATCTAAGCTTTAGATATATGCTGATATTCTTGTTGTGTAGCTGGTTGCTTTCATATTTCACAATTAATATCATAGCTTGTCCTGGATATTCTTTGAACAGAAGGTAAATTTTATTTTGCAGATGGTTTTATGATGAATTCAAAAAGTTATTTCAACCAGTTACCAGTTGATGCTATACTACACATGGCCACTCCATGGTGATCAATTGATCCTTTCTCTGTTCAAATTATTAAAACGTCTTTTCTCATTTTTCTGCTCATCTGATCTGTATGAAATCCAACCATGAGTTGAGCTCTTGTATGTTTTTATTGTGGGAACTTTTTCTTTTTGGGATGGGGTAGTTATGACTTATGATTGTCATGCATGTCTGTGTTTTTGGGTCCCTATTGTAGTTTAGCCTGTAGTAGAGAGGCAAAATTGGTGGGTTGCAAGGATGAACATGGTGGGTCAGGGCTGGGCAATAGATTGGACAAAGTGGAAATGCTGGGAAACAAGTTTTTAAAGCATAATGGTGCTGTCTCACATTGTTCCTTATTGTTGATTTGTTTAATATGCTTTTCTTTCATGTTTTCTGCTGCTTATTTTTTAACTTCCTAAGATAAAATGTGGATTTCCTTTCCGGATTACAATTACCTGCTCCATTCATGCTGAAACTTGATTCCTGGATTCTAAAGCGTTTAAGTAATATTGAAAATATATGGAAGAGATGATAGGCGAGAAATGTATCCGTAATAAATAAAACAAAACAAGAACGGATGGAAGATTAATTTTGAGCATTGCACTGAGGGGCTTGCAGAAACAAGAAAGAAACTCAGGTTGAGTTATTTTGCCTCACAATCCATGTAATATTGATTAGCGCTTTAGAAAAGATGAAGAAAGCAACAACACTTCCTCTCTCCTTTTCTTTTGCCTTTTGCTTAAAGAATATTTCTGCTCTGATTTATATGACAATGTATTTTAAAATTCTAGGTTAAAACTTTATTTGACTGGTTGAGTAATTCTGAATTGTAGCTTGCATCTCATGGATGTAACCAATGACGACTTGTGCTTTCTAAGTTTCCCTGTTGATCTTGATTCTTGACTTTGGTTGTGTCAATGCAGGTTTGTACTTTGTAACCTTCAGACACTCGATGAGTTCAAATCCTTTTGATGTAAAATATGTAGCCGAAGTTGTGACATGGTTTAGTTTTGACTACAATACTGTTAAGAATAGCTATTCATATTTTATGATTCTTTTTGGGTCTCTTTAGGCGTTTTAGGCCCACTAATCGCATTTTCATTTAACAAATAATATGATGTTTGTAGTCTGTTTAGTATGCTGGAATGTAAAATATTTCATTTGTACAAAGCCATTCCTCCCTTTTTAATTATGTTTAAGGCCACACAGCTTTCTGAAATGCATGATCTGATTGAGCAGTGGAAATATTATTTTCTGGCATTGATCATATTATACAATTGGATTAAGCGTTCAATGCACAGCTTGTGTATGCTTTTATTGTAAATTTCTGAAGATGAATGTCTGAAATGGCTTTCAATGTTTGGTTTATAATGATTTGTTGGAAGTGGTTTGGAAACTTTCAGTTATGTTAATCTACCATACAAGCCATTCTATGCAATTGAAATGTAGGGTTGTTCATTGCATCTTCTGAAAATGTTAGATGAATTATCCATATCACGCCAAGTGAAATGCCCTTATTTTATTATATCTTAAGTTTTAATGAAAGCTTGAACCCTCGCTTTTATAAGGTAAGTATTTAAATTTTGACTAATTGTGTCATTTCTTAGTGATATAGAGCTATCTCTATGAATCTTTTTCACAAGTTTTCCTCTGGCAGACTAAATTAAGGTAAGTCCCTAGCTAGAGACATTTTTTTGTGATAATATTATGGTATTCCCCGCCAATACATATAATGGTCTAAGTAAAGACTAATCTCATTTGAGATACATAGACGAAATGGTTGAGTTCTCCTAACAATGTTGACTCTAGGGATTGAACCTGAGTTTTTACTTAGGGTGTAGCTCGCCAACCACTACATCAAACATTTGTGGGTCCTAAATCCCAATCTCTTTTTCTGAACTGAACTGCCCCTAAATTTGGTAACTTTATGATGGTAAGTCCGTTTAAATTAACGCAATAAAAGCATCATCATTCTGCAAATTATCCCAAACACGTATTGTCAAACAGATAAGTTAAATTAAAGCTTTAAAAGCAATTATTACTTCAACTTGAAAAGTCTTCAAATGCTTTCTTAGTTACAAGTGACATAGTTCTTTGAATCTTTTTTTTTTTTTTGCTTGACAGTTCTTCGAATCTATTGTATTGAGAATCTTGAAAAAAAAAATTACACTTAAAATCTTGTGTATAATAATTTAATGATTATTAATTATGGGAGACTTTTTTTTAAAAAAAAACATCCAACAACTTTTTATTCCAAAAAATGCAGTGGATAAACATTTTTTTTCTTTTTGTTTAAGCAATGATTAGTTATATATATGAGAATTAAGTCTATATGGAAGCTATTATATTTATACAATTCGATACGTCAATAAAAATGAAATATATGATACCTTTTTTCTATAATTAATTGTTAGAGAAAGAATATATTATAATTAATAAAAGCTTATTTAATAAGTTTATTTGCTGTTGATAAAAAAAATGGTTTGATCGTCCGTCTCCGTTTCTCTTCCTCCTGATTAGATTAAAGATACCTCTACAAGACATGGAAGAACTCCTTAATCATCAAATCATGAGGACTCTCCTTTGAACCTTAATTACGTTCTCCCTAGGAAATTAATGAAAAATTGGTTTCATACCTACTTTTAGTATTAATTTGATCTTATTTGTTGACGATTTCAATTGGACAGAAAAAGAACTCATTAAGAATAACTGGTAGTATTCAGATTTGAAACAATAAAGATATGAACAACTTCGTTTGTTTGATCGTAGAATGAGCGGTTCACTTTTCGAATTTAATTTGACTTTGTTTGCTAACGGTCCCCATTAGATATAGAAGTATTTATCAAAAACAATCTGTAGTCCTGGACTTGTTACATTTGAAATTAAAATGAAGGAAATATATATAATTATATTTTGTAGTTAGTTTGGGACCAAAGTGAACTACTATAAAAACATATAGGACTAAATTGAATATTTTGAAAAAAAAGGACTACAATGGATTTTGAAATAAAGATATAGGACTAACCGACTAGTTAAATCATATGCAATTAAAAGTATAACAACTCAATTGTAATGATAATGAAAATATGAAATTATAAAGACTAATAAATGTTTAATTTAACATGACTAAATCTTATTTTTCTTTAGAAACTAAATTAATACCTACATTATCTTTTTAGAATCAAATATTTACTTTACCATCAAATAATTATTTTTGACCAAAAAATGATTAAATAATCATTAAACAAACCAAATTCTCTAGACCGAACGTTCGATTTTTCTGCCATGATGTCATATTATTGCATATTACATATTTGCATCAAGTCACATACATGTTGTAAATTAAAAAAAGATGTTATAAAGCGTCTAAAATTGTCACAAAAATATTCTTCATCTTTTTACTCAATAAAAGGGATATTACAAATTCTCCTGCAAATTGACAATAAGAATTTCCACCAAACAAAACGACTATTTGAAAAAAGTATTATAGTTTTGAAAATGCGATGCCAAGCAAAACCATACAGCCATTAACTACCAACATAGAATAAAAAACTCTTATATTATATATATACCTAATACACTACTAATTAATTATTATATGAGGAAAAGAAACTAATTAATTATTATTTTTTAGAAAAACAAGAATGTTCCATTTGGACTTTAATTGGACCCACAAATTATAACGTGCTTGGATAAACTTGAAGACTTTTTCAAAGTTTTTGACACTGCCGCCTCAGCAATTAAATATATTCATTTTTTATCAGTCAAAACTTCAAATCGGTCCCAAATATACGAGATGGATTTCAAATTAGTTTATATATTTCATTTATTTTAGATTATTTTTAAATGTTTTCCTAATTTTTCAAATAGGTCCCAAACCTTCTTTCAAGACTAAATTTGAACTTGTTTGTCGATGTTTTCAACTAGACAAAGAAAGAACTATTCAATAATTAACAAATAATTATGAAATCATTACATTCGAACTTGAAACAAGAAAGATATGACGAGCTTTGTTTGTTTTATCGTGAAACGAGCAACATGCTTTAAGGTCTCGATTTGACATTGTTTGTTGTGGCCTTAACTATCTAGAGGAAGAACTTGTTAGAAAAAATATATAGCTCTGAATTCATAGCATTTAAACTTAAAACGAGAGAGATGGGACCACATATTCACTGGTTTGGGACTAATTTGAGAAATTATGAAAACATGTAAGACCAATCTAAAACAAATGAAACACTTAAGACCAATTTAAAATTTATCTCATACATGTGGGACAATTTTGAGGTTCCAACCTTTTTTAAAAAAACCATTAAATTATATAGATTATTAGTACTGTGTTAAACAAACCCACCTTGCAATCAATCTATGTTAATTCGTCCCCTATCACGTGGTTTAATATAATTAAAACAATTTTCGGCACCCAACCTAACAATCTCTCTTACAATCTATTTAACCTTCTGATATTTTATTTATTTATTTATTTATTTATTTATTTATTCCCAATATTCAAGCATATTTCTTGTATCTTCAATTTTTTTTTTCTGTATTTATATATACATCTAGGTAGCTGCATGCAGTAGAAGCTATATATAGAAGACATCAATTATTGCAGTGTCTTATATATATGGAGTGTCAANTCTCTCTCTCTAACAGAAGACATCAATATTGCAGTGTCTAATATGGAGTTGGAGAAATTGCTTTGCATGAAAGGTGGCAAAGGAGAAGCTAGCTATGCCAACAATTCTCAACCCCAGGTACCTTAATTAATTAGTGTCTTTATTTCTCTCAATTCTTGCTTCTTTTTAATTTTTTATAGTTATAATATAGAGTAAACTAATAATTCAATATGGCTAAAAAAAACAATTTAGTCCCTGAGTTGACAACTCGATCCTTGAAAAATTGAATTACAAAGTTCAGTCCCTCAAAGATTAAAACAATATATTCTTAAGTTTCTAAAACAATTGAACGGTATATTTTTTAGTTCATAAAAAAGACTAACAAGTATATTATTTAGATCTTTCAAGAATTAAAATGTGTATTTCAATATTTCAAAAATTGAATTGTCAACTCGGTGATCTTTCAAGGATTGAATTGTTAGTTTACTTTATAATATAATTAAGAAATTAAATTAGATCAGCAGATAGGCTATTAATTATATAATTAATTTCCATTTAGTTAGATGTAATTATTAATTTTGATCAAAACAACATTAAGTTTTCGATAAACCAAATTAATTATTCTTTTTCTTTTCATCAATATTTGAATTATTTATGCATGTTAATTATATTATATTATGCAGGCCATACATGCTAGGTCTGTGCTTCCCTTTCTCAAAGAAACCCTAGACATTGTTCAGCTTGATGATAACCCTAATGTTCCATTTGCAATTGTGGACTTGGGATGTTCATGTGGTACCAACACCATCTCTACAGTAAACACCATTATCAATCACATTATAAAGCAATACGAAGTGCTAGGGTTCCGGCCGCCGGAGTTTTCGGCCTTCTTCTCCGACCTCCCTAGTAATGACTTCAATAATCTCTTTCAGTTACTTCCTTCACTACAACTTAACTATGCCCATGGTGATTATAACATGGTGGAAGAGTACCTCACTGCTACCGGTAACCACCGTTCATGTTTTGTGGCTGGAGTTCCCGGTTCCTTCTACCGGAGGCTTTTTCCGGCGAGGTCCATCAATTTTTTCCACTCAGCCTTTTCCTTGCAATGGTTATCTAAGGTTAATTAACTCCTCTCATTATCCTTCATATTATACTATTTAATTACTTAATAATTATGTTTCTCTCTTTTCTTGCCGGTATATATATACATACCTATCATTTTATTAATGAGTTCTTTTTTTTTNATATATATATATAAAAAAAAAAGAACTTCACCTTTAAATTTATTTGACATTTTTTACTGATTAATTATATTGACTACTGATTATGTATGTTAAGATCCTTTTGAACAATTTTCCCTCTCCTTTTAGGTCATTCTTAAATATTAGTTTCTCACTCTCACTCCATTAAGCACTCAAATAAGATATATATGTGTAGTCAATCTATCATATATATCTATCATATGTATATATATATATGTATATATATATGTGTGTGTTTGTGTCCAAATATAGATATGATTAAAGAGGTTAAAATGTTTTTTTTTATTAGAAAGGGGTTAAAATGTTAATGATTAGTGCATATATATATATATATGTCGACAGGATTAATTCAAGGGTGTGTATATGATGGTGACGTATTTTATTTGGACTGTATGTACATGTGCTTCTCCATGCATGCATACAAAAAACATATGTATAGTGTTCTTCTTCCTCTTCATTATCATATCGTGCATTTATTTTTAATCTGAGGCCGGCTATAGCTGAATTTAATTAATATCCCCAAGTATTACTCTTCCATTGTCTATATATATATATATGTAAGAGTGAGCTAGATTGAATAATAAAGGTCAAAACCTCAAATTCGTCCCAATTATATGGGGTCGATCGATTTTAAATTGGTCATAAATATTTCATTTGTTTCATATTGGTTCTACATATTTCTATAATTTCACAAATTGGTCCCAAAGTGGTCATATAGCTCTCTTGTTTCAAGTTTGAATGCGATGAATATAGAGTTATATGAATTACTTTTTATGAGTACTTTCTATATAATCAAATAAGGTCAAACTAGATCTCGAAAGTGGGTTGCTCGTTTCATGGTCAAACAAACGAGATTGGTCATATCTCTCTGATTTCAAACCTGAATACAACGATTTTGAAACTGAGATCTTGAAAAGTTATTTTTCTAATCAGTTGAGACCATTAGCAACTTAGGTCAAATCGCGTTTTGGAGGTAAGTATATGGAACTAATTCGAGAAATTTTAGAAACATTTAAACCAATATGAAACAAATGAAATATTTAGGACCAATTTGAAATTTACCTCATACATTTGGGATTAATTTGCAGTTTTGACCAAAAATAAATTAAAGCACAAACATAGAGAATTGGCATATATATATATACACTAAATGCAAAATATGTTTTAATATATACATATGATACATGGATTCAGGTGCCAGAAAGTGTGTTGGATAAGGAGTCAAGTGCATACAACAAAGGGAAAGTGTTCATAAATGGTGCAAGTGAAAGCACTGCAAATGCTTACAAGAATCAGTTCAAAACAGACTTGGCCTCCTTCCTCTCTTCAAGATCCATTGAGATCAAGCATGGTGGCTCCATGTTCTTGGTCTGCGTGGCCCGAACCGAACTCGACCCGACTCATAAGAGCGGGCCCGGCATTCTTTTCGGGACTCACTTTCAAGATGCTTGGGACGATCTCGTCCAACAGGTAGTAAATTTTGTATGATTCTAGATAAGATATAGATAGGATATTATAATATACAAATTTAAACTTAGATTAGGATGAGTATTAAAATCAATATTTATTTCCGGACTATATCAATAGTCAAATATCTATATTTTAAAAGAAATTATTTTTTCGTTAATACAAAATTTCTTTTGTCAATCATTTTTACATCTATAATCATAAAAAATAAAACTTAAATCATAAATATAAATGTATTGTTAAATTATTTAATATTTTATTTTTAATCAATTTTATATTCTTTCAACACAAAGTTTAAAAACATTAAGTTTTGATATATAAATAAATATTTAATATTATAGGTAAGATACTTTTTACCCATTCATGGATCTGTTGACTTTGGATTCAGATTTGAATTCATAGGATAAAATTTTATCCAAAATGTTATATCTTTGTGTGTCCTCTTTATACTCTCCCTCTATGCACACAATTTTTATGCAATGAGATGCAAATAATCTTGGATAAGTTTAGTTATTTTAAACATTGTTATTATATTTCATGGTAGGGACAAATTAGCAACGAGAAGCGAGACGAATTCAACGTTGCACTATATGCGCCAAGTGTGGAAGAGTTCAAGGAAGTGGTTGAAGCCGAAGGCTCATTTATTATAAATAAGCTTGAGCTTTTCAAAGGAGGAAGCCCGATTGTGGTGAGTCAGCCAGACGATCAAGCCGAAGTCGGAAAGGCTCTAGCCAATAGTTGCAGGACTGTGTGTGGAGTCCTCGTCGACGCTCACATTGGCGAACGGCTCGGCAATGAGTTGTTTTCCCTAGTGGCGAGCCGAGCCGCCAATCAAGCCGAACAACTCTTGGAGCAACTTCAATTCTTTCACATAATAGCATCCCTCTCTCCAAATTAAGCCCTCCTTGGTGTGGATTATATCCAATCACCTTTTAGTTTCTTCATATTGTTTAAAATGACTAAAAAAACTCAAATTAATTATGTGAATGTTGTGAGAATTTAATGATGTGCCTTATATGTATGCTTATTGGGTAAGTCTATGATTCAATCTGTTATATCATATAACAAGTAAGTGGCATAATCTATATTGTTTAATTGGTTCATGAAACATTTTTTTATTATTTCTTATAATTAAATTATTTAAAAATAATAAAGATTATGTCATCTCACTTGTTATATAATATAATACAACAAATTATATCATAAAGTTAACCATATAGCTTATATATTTATATATATAACTAGATTGATTAACTACGTACATGAATGTTGTCTAGTGATTCCTCACTTGGTCCCTTAATCAAATGGTGGAGGTTGAAATTTCATTTTTAGGTATGGAAAGCATTATATAGCCAGCTATTTACTCTTTAAGTGGAGGATCCGCAACGAAAGGATTAGTGACTGTTTCCAATGGTAAATATCCTTAGTTTATACATAAAAGAAAAACTAGATTGATTGAAAATGTCATTTCATTTTACACTCTTGTTACAATATAACCGAGAGTAACTATATTTCATATAAAAAAATTATTTAATTATTAGTTTTATTTGTATTATCAGTCACGTATAATATTTTCTTTTTATTGGGTGAAAATTAGGCAATATCCTCCCGTCAATAATCAGAAATTAATTCTCCTCAAGATGTAGAGATCACTTAAATGAATTTTCGTCTTTACTAATAAAGTTTTTTCTATGCACACAATATGAATAAGCTCAAAATCTCATATTTAAAAAACTCAATTATCTATCAACTTGAGCTGTACTTTCTTAGTATAAAATATTCTCTTTTATTTTTTAATTGAAAAATGAAAACGGAACAAGTTCAAATCTTAAATACCCTTAAATGCTACATTCTTACTCATATAAAGTTAAAACTTTATTAAAAAAAAAACTTAAACCACACAGACTTAATAATTAATATCTTATGATCTTACAATTCCATGTATGTCTAATCTGCAACACAATTCAGCAAATTTTATCAACTTAAGATTTCAATCATGAAAACCATACTTTTCAATAGCAATTTCATTTCCTGCTTTATTGGTAACATATATATATATATATATATATGTATGTATGAACTATAAACTATTGCCAGAACAAACCTATACTTGATTGAAAAGGTACTTTTCTTTGAATATATATAAATATTTCTAGAAAGTCCTGATCTTCTTTCTCACTCTCAGGCCTTGAGCCTCTTTTCTAATTAATCCCTATAGCTAAGGATATACTTATATATCTATCAATATAGGACTAAACTAATAACTCGGTTGTTGAAAAATTATTTCAGCTAATATTCGGTCTTTAAAATATTAAAATATATAATTCAGTCGTTGAAAAATCTCAATAGTATATTCTTTAGTCCCTAAAAGAACCAAATGGTATACTCTTTAATCTATAAAAAAGATTAAAAAGTATACTGTTTGAATCTTATAAGAATTAAATTGTGTATTTTGATTTTTCAAGGACCGATCGAGTTGTTAGTTTACTCTATAATTGGAACTTGAGAAATTGAGAAAGAAACTAGAAATTAAATTAAATCACTCTTTGGAATCCACCACCTGCTGTGGTGAATTCAAGATGATGATATCAGAAACTTCTGGCAGTCTAAAGCTCACCTTCTTCTTCTTTTCATTAGCCCTAATAAAGCTTCTACTCATTGAGTATAATAACCCATCATCATCTTCTTCTTCTTCTTCTTCTTCTTCTTCTTCTTCTGCTTCTTCTACCTTAACCTTTTTTTCATGTCTCAAAAGTTTCTCCAAAGAAGTACTACTACTGTAATAATCCCTAGACTCAGAGAAACATGCACTTTCATTATTATTATCATCATCACAGTAGTACTCATTACTAGTGTTCAAAAGTTCCTCCAAAGACACTATACTGTACCCCCCATAATCATTGATTTTCTTGTTATTGCTTTGATTTTCAACTGTTGATGATTTTGGAGACCACTCTTCTGATATTGTGATGAGCAGATTCTGTTTTTGCTGCTGCTTTTTCTTATTCTTCTTGTTCTTGTTCTTTCTGCACCAACATTTTGGCTTCATTTTTCTCACTACCCTTATCATCAAAGTGGCCTTTTGATGATCATCATGATGGTCAGAGTCAGAATCTTGCTGGTTATTATAATTCGGTAATCTTTCAGGATTCAAATGTTGTTCAGAAGAACAGAATGACAAGTCAGATATTCTCATTCTGTGATTTGTTCTTGCTTACAAGAGAAGAAGGATGAGAAGTGGTATATATATGCATTTTAAGGAACTATGTAGGAAGCCTAAGACGTAGTTCCCAAGGAGTAAGAATATATATTTGAGTCCTGCTATTTTCTGTAACTTTGTTAACATCAAAAATGGTGGAGTCAATATTAACCTTAAGATTTGTTTTTACACAGGCTGAAAATTAAACCCATCGATGAATATGGTTCTAAGAGTCACCAATGCATGTTTTATAGAGTAAACTTACTTTTCCGTCTTCAAATTTGTCTTAAAATTATAATTTAATCCCTTGACATTGGAAATATGTTTTTTGGTCCTTGATTTTTAATTTTGTTATGAACGTTAATTGTTTTATCCTCATGGATAATGTTTCGGAGACTAAAAAATTAATATCTGTAAAAAAACATTCAAGGACAAAAAATATATGAATCTAATAGTCATGGACTAAATCTTCATTTTTGGATAGATTCAGGGACTAGAAAGTATATTTTCTCTGTTTTATATATATTGGGTCCTGACTTCTGTACCTTTGTTAACATCAATGGTGGAGTCAATATTAACCTTAAAAATTGTTTTTACAGAGACTGCAAATCAATTAAACTCATCAATGAACAATCAACAATGTTTTATATGAAAGATGAAGACAAACAAAGACTATTTAGCTTGTAAGTTTCCCTTAATTATTTGTCAAAACAAGTACTTAGGATTCTAAAATAAAATTCTTCTAGTTTTGACAGTGAAGACGATGCTTACAATATGGCTTACTAAGAAAACACATTGTTTTGGTTAGAGGTACACACTTGACTTTATTTCTGAGAACAATCATTTTGCCTTGGTTGCATCATCCATCCCCACAAAAGAGGGAAATGGAGGGCTTAAATTAATCCCAAATAGTTATAGCAAGTGAAATTGATAAATGATATAAAAAGATTCAAAGATGAAGATGAAAACATATTGATACTTATGTAATTCGCCCATAGGCAATGGATAGATTAGCCATATGTACATAAGTATCAATATGTTGAAACTGACGAAGTCATCATGCATAACCGAATTAAGGGTATTGAGATTCTTGTCTCAAACCTAAATCAAAGTCAATTAGGACATGGAACTATATATATATATACACACACTTGTGAACTATATTTAAATGAAGTTATTGTTCAAGCTTTTATGCATCATGCGGCTTGTACATATGCAGCCATTTACATAACTGTACACAGCTCATCTAATAGAAGGTTACTTTGTGTAGTTTTCATTTCAAGTACTTATTGGGTTTCCTACACCACTATAGTACCTTTAAAATACTAATACTATTATTTCAACCCACCACAATCATTACATACCCTTTAAAATAATTTCACATCATAATTCCTCCTTTATCTCTCATTTTCCCAAACACAATTTACTAAAAACCTCATTTATAACACAAATCCTTTACCTCTCCTTTATTACCTCCCCCATTCCTTTATCCTCCTTTACCTTAACTTTGCATCCAAACGCACCTTTGTGTGTTATTCCAATGTCCTATTTTGAATAGAGGCTTGTTAGGGATTCATATATCTCTCTCTTCAAAATAAATAAATAAAGAATAAACATATAAATTAATCTCTAAAGATACACGAATTAATAATTTAATTTTTAAAAATATAGATTATATTTTTTAATTCTTATAAATTGTACAACCAATATATTTTAACCTTTTTATTCCTATAAATTTGTCTTTAAGAAATAATTTAAGAGACTAAATTATATTATCTTCACAACTTCATAGAAACTATAACTGATTCAAAAATAAATCTAGTATATCTTTTGGTTTCAAACATCAACTTATATGTTTATTCACAAATAAATCTCTCAATTCTCTTTGGTTAGTAGGAAAAAATTAGGCCAAAATCCCAAATTAATCCCTTATGTTAGAGGCAGGTTTCAAATCAATCTCTTATATTTTATATGTTTTAGATTGATCTTACATGTTTTCACAATTTTCCAAATTGATCTCAAACTTGCTTTCGAGACACAATTTGATCTCATTTATTAACTAGAAATTCTTATTCGAATGTTTCCTTTACAACAATAACTATTAACTAGTAAGTCAAAACGATGAAACAAACGTCACAACTAATATTGTGTCTTCATGGAATCACTGGTTCACAGCATGACAGCAGAATCATAATTCCCCTTTGCCTTCAAAAAGCAAAATAATAAATAGAACAAAATTTGACTCAACCCACATTCCATGTATATCCATTAATATCTCATACAGATGCATTGACAGCATAGGTATCCATCTAATACTAAGCCAAATGCAGGCAGAAATCTCTAGGCAAGTTTCATAATTTCCATTCAAGTTTCATTCAATGCTCATTTCCATAACTGATGAATATTCACAAAACAAGACAAGCAAATAAAAGTTAGAATCGCCATGGGAACATGCCAAGTATCATAAAATCTTGAGTAAACTATCAATTTATCCTTGAATTATATGGATGCTCTAATTTTAGTTCTAAATTTTTTAAATGATTGATTTAGTCCTTGAAAATTCATGACTAGTTGCAGTTTAATCCTTTGAAGGACCGAATTGTACAATGATAGGATATTTATAAAAAATTAAACTTGTCATGAATTTTCGAGAACTAAATTAAGCATTTCAATAAATCAAGAACTAAAATGGTAGTCACTATATAATCTAAGGACCAAAATATCAGTTTACTCAAAATCTTATTGGCCAGCTGAAGGATTTGTCAGCAACTCAAGTGATTTCCTCAAGAAATCTACAGCAACTGACACATCATCAAATGCGAGAGCCCCAACAGCAAATCTCGCAGACTTGTGAGCCTCTGCTATTTTTTCTGGTGGTGGTTGGTAGCTACTATCATATTGGTAAGTCTGTGAAGCTGAGTTGGGTTTCGAGACGGTAACATTTCTAGGGCTAGACTTTTGTTCAGGACTAGGTGTATAGTTTGTAGTTAAAGGAGCTGACTGGGAAGGATATGAAGAATCAGAGCCTTGATAGTAAGTATAGTTTAATGGCACTGATGGTAGGCTGCTATCGGAAAAACCTGGATAAGATTGAAAATGCGGGTAGGAGTAAGAAGAGGGACTTTCATGAGAAGGGTAATTAGTAGCTGAATGGTGTGAGTGCTCCTGTGAGTACTGCTGGTTGTAGGTCTGAGAATAAGGACTTTCCGAGCTAGCTGGTGGAGGAGGATGGTAATCTTGGGAAGGGTAACCTGCAGTAGGGTATACAGGAGATGATCCAGAAATATTGGAAGATTGCTGATTATTGTTTACTCTATCGTGGAACTGCATCGATGGTGGAATGTTTGTAGAATGCTCGTTTTCAACGGTACCATGGAATTTTGGGGCTGGATGTATGCTTGGTGGAGGCTGGTAGTTAGCAGAGTCGTTATAATTATGTGATAGATCAGATTCTGGGCCAGGACTGGTGACTGAAGTTTCTGTAGTCCCAGGGTCCTGCAAGAATAAGTATGACAATAGTTAGTTTTTAAAGTTATTTGTTCATGCTTCACTTGTTTATTTATGTAAATATATGCATTAGATATTATCTCTTTTCAGAATAAGTCCCATTCATAGACTTTAAAATGAAGCAACTATAAATGCAATTTCCATCAGAAATCAACTTTGTGAAACTGCAGTGCCATATGCCATTTGAGTTCATAATTTCACAACATAAAGAAACCATACATTTCCCCTCTATATACACTTGATAATGTCGATCTTTTTTTCCCCCCAAGAATCTTGTTGCATTTCCAGGCAACAACTCTTCTGCAAATATTTGCAGTTTCATGTGAAGGGATGTCAAGTTTAAAAAAGAAAATTAGATTTTATATTCCGAAAAACTTGTTCTAAAGGAACCAGCCCATACTATCAAGGGAGGAGCATTTTTCTTTTATGCCATTATTTTGTTAATTTCTCCTTTGGATGGGCTTAAACTTTGTGAATTATTTGGCCAGGAATACTTCAGGTGGTAACATTTTTACATGCTCAAAGAAAATGATATTTTGTTTCTTGATTTTATTTATCAAGATATTTTTCAGTTGGAAGAGGGCATTTACAGATACATAAAACCTTAAAATTGCATGTCTTCAGGCATCAGTACAAAAATATTTTCATTACAGTTTCAAATTTTGGTTCTGTTTGCAGCAACTTCTGCAAGAAGCTAGAAAATACAGATTTTATAAATCAAAATTGCAGCTTAGTGTGGGCTCAGACATGCAGCAGCAGCAATATTCTGCCCACGTAACTTTGATTCCCATTATTCTATGCAAACTTAGGACTAAAATGGGTAGAGTTGAGTTTCAAACCATACATATCTATTACTAGGAGTATTTGGTGGAAGTGAAAGATCCTCATCACCAGCAGGAGGGCCAGCTATGGGCTTCCTTCCTTCTTTCAAAGCTTTCCTTATATCTGCTGCTTTCCAGGCTGCATATTTCTGCTTCTGCTCCAGCTGTACAAAAGCTCAAAAAAGTGTAAATCAACCATCAAATCTTAATGGAACTCATATTTCGATTGCAAATTATTTCCAAAAAAGTAAGTCTTTGGGAGATCCTTAAAAATGTCATGAGAATCACAGAAAAGAGAAATTAGATGCATTAACCAGATACTCACATCAGGCTGAAGTGCCCCAAATTGGTTAAGAATCTCAAAAAATATGCTAGCAGCATAAAATGTTTTAGCTGTATTCCTGCAAAAGGTTAAGAGAATATTCACTAAAAGCTTATGACAGGTTAAAAGATATCTTTTAAGAAGATCATACCAAATATGTGAGACATGAATACAAGCAACTATCTGGCGATAGACAAAATCAGTAGGTAAAGTAAAAATAAATAAATAAATAAATTAAGAACAACTTCTTCATGAGCATCAAGTTAAGACTCTTTTAGGCTACAAAAACAACTATTAAACAAATGCAAGAAAAAGTAACATGAAGCGGAGGGGAAAATCTAATTCTTTCACCACAAAAGTCAACAATTAGGTGCTCATCCCTCTAATAATGATATTGAATATGGCATTAATCTATGCAGTCGTATATCATGGCATTCAGTGTAAGTGTATAACATAAATTTCCATGTTTATATAGATTGACTGGTGATAACCCAAAAATAGTTAAAAGTAATTTTTATATTGCTTTGAGGTTGCTTCACTAAAGATTTATCTGAACAAAATTTAGAGCTTTTAAGCCTCCAAACTCTGCCCTCAAAGAAAAGGTGAAATAAAAAGTTTAATCGGAAAAAAAGGGGGACAATGCACTTAGTTTCCAGGATGAGAATGACATATTTTGAATTTATGCCAAAATAAGAGAAAGTTTTTTTTAAAAAACATAAAACCATCAATTCAGATCATATTTTGCCACTGTACATATGTATACCAACACACAATAAATAACAAACACAAATCCACTTAAGAATCGTGATTCCTTCAAGGCCTCAACAAAAGTTGAGCATGCAGAAACTGAAGGTGACAGGAGTACAGGACAGTGGTAGAAGATAAGCTTTAAGTTAGTCATCAGTATTTTATACCAGCTAAAAGCCTAAAAGTATGTTATTCGCATAGAAATGTTAAACATACAAATCTGCTCGTCCAGCACGATCTTGTTTGTCTGCTTTCCCAAAAACATTCAAGGCAAATCCTTCAATATGTAGATTATCATCAGGTGCCAAGTTGATAGACTTTTTATCCTGAATGGATAAGAGAAAGGGATACTTGTCAGAATAAATATGAGGATTGAATGTTAACAAGTAACTATATTAATTGATTAAAGTCATAAACAAAACATCATAGACTCATTAAACATAAGCAGCAAAATTTGAGGCTGACATATAAGTTAAAACCTGATACATGTAACATCGATATGGGAAAAGAACATTCAAAGTGAGGCTTACCACACTCACAAACAATTAACAGCCCCCCCCCNTCTCCCAGCCCAAAACAGAGAGGAGATGAGATCCAAGTTGATGACTTAGTTCATTTTGTGGCCGATATCAAGAGGCACTAGGCTAAATCAATGAATATCAATTAATCGGTCTGTGAAAACAACATGCTGTCAGAGTTGGTCTCCGAGGCAGGTTGTTAATTTAGTACTTTTTTTTAATATAAAGAGGAGGGCCCTGAGTGTAGGTGTAAAGAATATGATAGTCTTAAGATGTGGAATTGCTCCCTGACTTAAAAAGGGAGTCCTATTTTGTATACTTTCCAATCTACTGGCGTTTGATAAATTTTCTATCACTCATCGGAGAACATGAAACCACGGTTTAAGGGCATTTAGACATAACCACATAGGTTACTAGGGAAAGCTCCAGGGCTGATCCCAGCAACTTTTTTATATCATTATAATTTTGTATAAATGAAATCAAACGAAGAAATAGTACGTAGGAAAAACTGGGGACAAATAAACTCAATTCTCCATCATTAGAACCCAAATAAAGATAACACTCCTGCGACGAATTTTTAAGAGAAACCAAAATTCAAATGTTGAACTTAGATACGCCCATTCCCATTCTCCTCAGCACCCGAACAATAACAAGATAATGAAAAGAAGTACGCAAAGAAGTACTATGTTGCAAGAAAAACTAAAAAGCGACAGATAGCTCATCCAATTAGTGGATTAAACCCCCATGAATGCCATGGTACCTTTTCAAGCTGCTTCATGAGTGAAACAAGCAGAGCATTCGTGGTCTTGGTGCGCTCACTCTGAGGAATCTTCAAACCGCGTTCCATAGCATACAACCGACCTTTATTTACCAACAAAACGAACAAAATTAGGGCATTAATCAAACCCAATCGGGCCAAATTGATAAGTGGGGGTTTGAGAAAGCACAAATGATTAATCAACTATAACAATCAAACTCAAAATAGTAATACCAACAAAAAAAGAAAAAAGAAGAAAAAGTGCCAGAGAGAGATGTTAAATTTACAGTAATAAGCGACAAGCGGCTCGTGCTTTTGCAACTCGTCAGCACGTTGAAGGTAGGGCAAAAGAAGCTTTGCTGGCTCGTTCTCACTCCCCATCTCTGATTTTCTCTTCTGCGATTCTCAGGAACCAAGAAGAAATGGCTTGATCACTTTCACAGAGCCGAACACGCTAATGTTTATCAAAGGAAAAGAAAATTATAGTGCGCGTTCCATATTTTATTTTTAAATTTTTGTAGAACCACCCACTTCATCCTCGAATTGGTCAAAGTATCATTGTAGTCCTAAATGTATTCCTTAATGTTCATCTTGGTTTTTTATGTTTCAAAATATTCAAATTGGTCCTAAACGTTGGCAAAATGTTTCATTTTGGTCCCAAACTGTTGAATTTTGTCATATTTCTCTCGTCTCTCATTTTACATTCAAAGGACTTGTTAAGAGCAACTCGTAGTTCTGAATTCATCGCATTCGAACTTGAAACAGAAGAAATATGATTAATTTTGGTTATTTGACCGTAAAACAAGTAGTCTACTTTCAGCCACATCGTCCTTCTTGAGTCTATTTCTCCAAAATTTGTCAAATCATATCTCTTATAATGAACAGAATTATAGTATGACTGCGATATTTCAAGGACCGGGTAGTATATCTCAATAATTCCAGAACTGATTCATTAACTCTATAAATTAAGAGACCAAATAGTAATCTTTCTTTAATTTTTTAGTACAAGAAAAATAAATTAGCTTAAACCCTTGTTTCTATTTTAAACTTAATATGTGTACAAATTATAAAATTTTAAATACAAAGCATATAATATATTTAGGCAAAAGGGTCATTTTGGCCCTAAATGTATACTTTGACGTTTATTTAGGTCCTATGTTTCAAAAGATTCATATTGATCTTAAATGTTGACAAAATATTTTATTTTAGTTCCAAACTTTTGATTGTGGTCATATTTTTTTTTCCGTTTCAAGTTCGAATGTGAAGAGTCCAGAGTTACGTATTGCTTTTGAAAAGTCTTTTTTGTATCCCGTTGGAGTCATCAACAAACGAGGTCAAATTGAATTCTGAAAGTAGGTTGTTATTTTCACAGTCAAACAAACAAAGTTAGTTATATCGTTGTCATTTTACGATGTGTGAATTACTCTTAGCAAATCTTTTTTCTTCGGAGCTAAGACTATCACATGAGGTCAAATCCACTCCTTGCTCGATAGTTGTTGAGAAGTTTTCTTATGTCTCCGCAAGTTGCTCATAGTTGGTTTCATTTAATTTCTAGTTGGGGAATGTTTCACTACCATTTCCCAGTTTTGTGTCTCTTTTCCTTGTAACTCTGTTCGTTTGTACCAAAAAAAACTTGGAGAAGATAATTTTAATATACATAACTAGATAAGCTTTATCTTGATTTAAAAAAAAAAATCAACAATTTTGGAATTTATCCAAATTTAACTTGGGATATGGAGAGAAAATGCAGAGGATCTATTTGCTTCAAGCAATCTTAATTTGAAACCTAGTTAAAGAGAACATGTTACACATTGCGCTGTGTTAGTTCGGTTAATTTTGGTTTATCAAATCATTGAGGCGGTTGGTATTTACTAACCAGAAATCCTTGAGAATATTCAATTTATAAAAGAAAAAAACCAATTATTAGTGAAGACTGAAGAGTATATTAAGGTGTACAATTAAGTAAATTTCAGTTCTGTTACAAAATATATTTTCATTTTTCAGACCTCCCATTATAACACCAAAAAGAGGAAAAGAAAAGAGAAGAGAAGATTGTGTTCTTTGATTCTAATCTACTCCTTATACACCCAAACATTAAAAATCTCGCCAAGATGTATTTTGGTCTTCACATTCACAATTGCAATGACTCACAAGTCACAACACAATCATAGTTCCTCTTCACCCAGTTTCTATGAAACCACGGAAAACTGTTGCATATCGAATGAAAAATTAAAATTCACAGCTGCTATTGAATTCTAAAATTGTTATAGTCAGGAAAAAGTGGGCATATATTTTTTAAATTCATTAAACTCACGTATACATTAATGCATCATACAAGTAGATTTACAACTCATGTAAGCAATCTCGAGGAAAATTTCACAATATATACATAATACATTCAAGTTGTGTTCAATACTTTTCTGGATAAATTGATGAATTTTACAACACAACACAAGCAGATAAAAGGCAGAATCACCATGGGAACCCTATAAAACATCACAAAATCTTACTGACCAGCCGAGGGATTTGTCAGCAACTCAAGTGATTTCCTCAAGAAGTCCACAGCAACTGACACATCATCGAATGCCAGAGCCCCAACGGCAAATCTTGCAGACTTATGGGCCTCTGCTATTTTTTCTGGTGGTGGTTGATAGCTACTATCATAATGGTAAGTCTGTGAAGCAGAGTTAGGTTCCGAGACAGTTCCGTTTCTGCTACTAGAATTGAATTCGGCACTCGATATATAGTTAGCAGTTTGAGGAGGAGCTGACTGCGAAGGATACGGAGCATCAGAACCTTGATAGTTGGGATAATTTGATGGGACTGCTGGTAGGCTGCTTTCTGCAAAACTTGGATAAGACTGGAAATGGGGATAGGAGTAAGGAGCTGGAGTTTCATGAGAAATGTAATTAGTAGCTAAATGCTGTGACTGTGAGTGCTCCTGTGAATAATGCTGGTTGTAGGTCTGAGAGTAAGGACTTTCTGATCCGGCTGGTGGAGGAGGATGGTAATCTTGGGAAGGGTAACTTGCAGTATGGAAGGCAGAGGATGATCTAGAAACATCGGGAGATTGCTGATTAGTATTTGATGCATCGTGAGACTGCATCGATGGCACAAAATTGGTAGAATGGTAATCTTGGGAAGCGTAACCTGCAGTAGAGAAGGCTGGGGATGATCTAGAAGTACTGGGAGGTAGCTGATTAGGATTCACTGTATCTTGGAACTGCAATGATGGCGCAATATTTGTAGAATGCTCATTGTCAATAGTACCATGGAATTTTGGTGCTGGAGGAATGCTTGGCGAAGGGTGGTAGTTAACTGCATCATTATGATCATGTGATAGACCAGGGTGGTAGTTAACTGCATCATTATGATTATGTGATAGACCAGATTCTGGTCCAGGAAGACTGGTTATAGAAGTTTCTGTAGTCTCAATGTCCTGCAAGGATAAACATACCAATCGTTAGATATTATCTATAAACACTAGATAAAATATGTTTTGCTAATTAGAGTCAATATGCATTAGATAATGAATGATAGATCGAGTCTCATCCATAAACTTTTCTTTCAGATGAAACTCATGGATAAACATTAAAATCAAGCAACCATAAATGCTTCCAAAAGTTTAACCCAACAATTTTTCAAAGAATCTATATAGAATACAATTTCAATCAGAAACCAAATAGTTAAACTGCAGAGCCCATATTTCAATCCTCTATTCATAATTTCACAACATGTAGAAATCATACATTTTCCCTCTACTATACTTTACTTAACAATGTCATTGTCAACCTTTTTTTCCTTGAATCTTGATGAATTTCCATGCAACATACTGTCTTCAACATGTAAGTTCATTCAAATGTAAAGGGATGTCAGATGTAAAAGAGCAACATTCCAATAAATCTAAAAAACCAGCTCCTAACACCAAAGGCTGAAAAGAGGAGATTTGATGTATTTATGCTTTCTTATCATGTTCATTTTACCTTTTTGATGGCATTAAACTTCGTGTGGTTTATTTAGTCAAGAATAAAGACTCCCTCTGGTAATAACATCTTTACTAGCTAAAAACAAATAATATTTTGTTTCTTGATTCACTTTATCAAGACAGCGTTGTGCTCTGTTGGAAAAGGGCACTAAATGGTTATGAGAAACCAAAAAATTATGTCTTCATACACCAGAACAAAAATACTGTCATCATGGTTTCCAATTGGGGTTGTGATACATACCCCACTGTCAAGCCCATTCTACGTTAGTTTAGTTAGGTGTCATGTTTCTAATTTTATTTCTATTATTTTCATTTTATGTTATTTAGGAAGTAGTGGGATAGGCCATGTAGTAGGTTGTGGCAGTTTCATAAGCCACTAACTTAATGTTTCCTGAATTTTAGGAGTAGTTGGGCAGCAAGGTATTATTATAAACACCCCTGCTTTATTATGTTACGCATGATAAGAATTATATTGAAATTATTGTCTCTGTTTCCAAGTTTCAGATTCTGAACTTGTGGTCCCAAGTATTAAGATTATTGTACTTGTGGTTTTTATATTTCTCTCTCAAGAATTTGAAGAGATATTTTCTAGATTCTGGAGATTATTTCTTTGATTCTGTTCTATCTCTCTCTCTACATTCCCTTAATTATCTCTATTGGATTGGGGGTTCTATCAGGTTGTTAGCCATAACTTCTACAAAAAGCGGGGAAAATCATAATTGCAGCTTAGTGCTGTTTCAAACTTGCTGTTGCATCAGCAATATTGTGCTCACATCAGGTTATGGGGTCCACAATTCAAAACCTTAATCCTCATTATTCTATTCAAATTAAGGACTAAACTGGGTAGACTTGAGTTTCAAACCATACATGTCTATCACTAGCAGTACTTGATGGAAGAGAAAGATCCTCATCACCAGCAGGCGGGCCAGCAACAGGTTTCCTTCCTTCTTTCAAAGCCTTCCTTATATCAGCTGCTTTCCAGGCTGCATATTTCTGCTTCTGCTCTATCTGTAAAAGAAACTCACAAGAGTAAACCAACCATCAAATCTCATTGGACGTTATATTTCTGTCACATGTTATTGCTAAAACAGGGAGTCTTTACAGGATCCCATGAAATGTAATGATAATTCAGAGAAGAAAGACTTGAAGCGCTAACCAAACACTCACATCAGGCTGAAGTGGACCAAATTGGTTAAGAATCTCAAAAAATATGCTAGCAGCATAAAATGTTTTTGCCGTATTCCTGCAAAAGGTCAAAGAATATACACTTTAAACTTATTACAGGTTTTTTAAAAAATAGCTTTGAAGAATATTATGCCAAATATTTGAAAAAGGAAAACAAGCATGCTTTGAGATTGCTTCACTAAAGACTTGTCAGAACAAAGTTTAGAGGTTTCAAGCCTCCAAGAACTTCCCTCAGGGAAAAGGTGAGATAAAAAAAAAATTGATGGGAGAAAAAAAAAGGAAGAGAATGACATATTTTTGAATTTACTCTGAAACAAGAACCAAATAGACCTTCATCAATGCACATCATATTTTTCCCCTCCTACATATGTATATTGACATTCAAAATAAATAACAAACACATATCCACACAGGACTTGTGATTCCTCCAGGACCTCAACAAATTATTGAGCTTGCAGAAATAGAAGGTAATAGCAAAGTGGCAGCAGATAAGCTTTATGTAAGTCTATGTATTGTTTGCCTCTTGAAACTATGTTATATGCATGAAATTCCTAAACATACAAATCTGCTCGCCCAGCACGATCTTGTTTGTCTGCTTTCCCAAAAACATTCAAGGCAAATCCTTCAAGATAGAAATTATCTTCTGGCCCCAACTTGATAGACTTTTTATCCTATATAATTAAGACAAATGGTAAATTGTCAGAATAAATATATAAGTAGAAACATAAGAAGTAAAATGTAAGAGGTTAACATATAAGTTGCAACACATTAAATGAATATAGGAAAAGGTCATTCAAAATGAGATTTCCTAGATTCAGATGCAAGTGCAACCAACCCACCCTTTCCTTGCCCAATAAAAAATGAAAGAGAGAGAGAGCGAGAGAAAAAAGGAAAACAATAAAAATAGAAAATAGTAGCTGCTTGACATGACAATGTTGAGAAACATAAGCTTTTAAATGTGATTAAAATTATCCAGATGCTAAATATTAAACATAGGGAGATTTAGTCCATTGCTTCTTTTTTTTTTTTTTGTAAATAGATTTTAGTCAATCTTTCAAGATAGAAACAATTCATATGCAATATTGTGGAACCACAATCTCAACTTAAAAAAATATGGAGAATTACTAAGATGACAAATAATTCCAGAACTTCAGATGTGCAAGATAAGAAAATGGGGTATTCCTTTGATGTCGATGCCCTATGGTACCTCGCTTACTATTCATAGTTAGATTGAATATCACCCAATGGTTAAAATTGAATCACTGCCAACTAAGGGTACCATTACATTATACATATCATAGAATTTCTTTTGAAAATATGGTCATCAGAAGCCTATACTGTCAAAACCAATATAGTAGCAGTATAGAACCAACCAATTCATACTGGTGCAATTGGTTATAACTGTTACTATACAAACTTACCATTATGATTTAGTAGTTAATTTACTCAAATATTTTTATGATACATGAGACCAACAAAATTTCCTTTCAAGACCTGAAATCAGGAACAGGGAGTCATTAACTTTACTATACACGAACAGGAAACCATAGTAAGGACATTAATCACACGAAGGGACATAGGTCACTAGCAAAAGCTGCAAGACTTTTTTTAGTAACTGTTTTGGACAAGTAAGATTACGAAAAAATGAAGTGAAACCAAAAGTCAGTATATAGGCAAAACAGGGCCAAGTAACTAATAAACAATAATATTTCTTCAATTGAACCCAAATAAAGAAAAAAAGTCCTGGCACGATTATCTTCATTGGTAACATGGTCTCCAAATAAGAAAAACAAAATATATTTATTCCTAATTTCCTCGGAAACCAAAAAGCACGGGGTAATGAAAGAATTAGCGATGCCGATAACAAGTTTATCCAAATGATGAAAAAAAATCCACAAAAGTCATGGCACCTTTTCCAGTTGATTCATGAGAGAAACAAGAAGAGCATTTGTGGTCTTGGTACGCTCACTCTGAGGAATCTTCATGCCCCGTTCCATAGCATACAATCGACCTTAATTTACCAGCAAAGTGAACAAAATTAGGGCAGTAATCCAACACGATCGGGTCAAAAAACAAAACCCCCCTTATATAAACCTTAAATTGATCGATAATTAAATTAATTAATCAACCAAAGCTATCAATCTAAAAAAAGAAACTCAAAATAGCAAACGAAAAAGAGAGATTTCAACGATTTACAGTAATAAGCGACGAGAGGTTCAGGCTTTTGTAACTCATCAGCACGTTGAAGATAGGGTAATAGAAGCTTTGCTGGCTCATTTTCACCCGCCATATCTGATTTTTCTCTGTAACAGAAAGAGAAATAAGCGTCGTTTTGAGCTCGCTCGATGTTGAAGAAGAAGATGAGAAAGTTGGTTTACTTACCAGCGAAGGTATATGGAATAAGGAAAGAAAAGATGGAAGGTATGAAAGATATTTTTCTTTGGTGAAAACCTCAAATTGGTGTCCAATGTATGCGGTTGATTTTAAATTGATTGTAAATTGATTTTAACTGATTGTTTGATCTTACATGTAATTTCATAATTTGTCAAATTAATCTTAAATTAATTATATATTTCTCGCTGTTGTAAAATATATGAAATTAGATTTTGACTGACGGTTATGTTACAAAAATATGTTATCGTGGATTTGTTTGTTGTTGTCAATATAATAAGTAAAATGAACATTTAGATGTGTTCATGATTATAAGTCTAGTTTACGTCTACACATGAAAAGTCTCTGTGTGATATAGATTGTGCATATTATCAACTCATATCTGTTTTATGTTCCAAGCAATTTTTATTAGACCTTTCTCACGTGGATCACATATAAAATTGAAAAAAAAAAGTTATAGTGCTTGCTATGAAGTTGGTAAGACGATTGCTAATAAAATAATACCATTTGTTAAACTATTAAAGGGCAAAACTTATATCAAGTTCTTTATATGTTTGCTATCAAGTTTTCCGATCGACATTTGACACGTGGCAAAAATTTTATATATGACCAATCATGATAGAGAGAGAATATCAAACACCACTTTTGCATGACCAATCATTGAAGAGAGAGAATGTAATTAGAACTTGTGATTAGAGGAACTTAATAACAAACATATAAGAAATTTAATATAAGTTTTTTCCACTATTAAAAACATCCAGTTAGCTTATTTATAAAAGTAACTCATCTAACTTGTTGGAATACCTCTTTGTACACAATGTTCTCAGTTTTTCTGTGGTCTTCATCCTTCAATGAATGTGCAATCAGTATTTTTATGTCTTATCTGGAACGAAGTTTGGAAAGTGCAATATTTAATTGACTATAAGTGAACACTGGTTGTGGAAGATATAATCCAACGACTGACAATGATTGTCCTTAACTCTTGTTGATTGTCATTGCAAATGATAATGTCAACAGGAATTGAAGGCATTGAAATTTCAGCTGAATCTTCAGATTAGACGGAGTAATCAACATCCTTGCGATTAGAATTTTCTGTCCCGCCGACCTACCGGCTAATGGGATAGCTTCAATTACATGTTCATCAAGTCTGGACACAAACAATCTTATACCATTGCAAAGCTCCAATTGATTTGTCGATGTTTCTGAGTAGCATTACTGGTGCTCCAACCTCAAGTCTAATTTTGTGGCCATCATGGTATTTTTCAAACATATCACACCATATATAGAGCTAGCAATAAATTGGATGGGTTGACCTGAATTTTTTATCGACATATCGCTAGGCAGTCTTATCTCGAAATGTTCATCACTGATGTTAATTAGTGTCAATGTTTCCATCCCCAATATCTATTAATCACTTTGAAAATGCACTAACCAGCTATTCGATTTCGTGAGTTGAGGAGCCTAAATGTAATCTCATGTGAGATTAAGCACTTTGCATGATGACCACATGTAAGAGGAATTGATAGTTGAAAGAACTATATCTTGTCTTAATTGAACCTCCAAGAATGATTGGAAGAATTTTCCTGAAGTTCCCACCAAGAACAACAACTTTTCCTCTGAATGGTTCATTGAAACTTTATGGATTTGTATGTCGTATTATATCTCTGAGTGTTCTATCGAGAGCCTCAAAGCAATGAAGATGTGTCATTGGAGGATTTTGTAACAGTGATCAATTGAGTGTCTCATTACATTTTGTTTTATATGTCTTCTCATGAAGAGATGTCTTATTTAATATTTTCTTAGGGAAAAATACATGTGCAATAAGTTATGCAATCTATTATATCTTATTGGGTATATGATTTATGCCAGTATTAATCATTATTTTCAGGTTGTGCATACAAATTTGTGTGTGGTGTTTTGATGATATTGTTAAGTAAAAATATTATAGAAAATCTTTATTTAAAAATATCAATATTTGACACCTTTGTTCTAATTGACAAAGAAAGTCACCTACCATTTTGAAATACTTCTCTGTACACAACACTTTCAGTTTTCGTGTTACATTCATCATTTGTCGAGTGTGCACTCAGAATCTTGATGTCGTTTCTTGAGCGAACCCTTGAGAACGCAACATATAATTGGCCATGGTTGAACACTGGGCGTGGGAGATATAGCCCAATGATTGACAATGATTGTCTCTAGCTCTTGTTGATTGTCATTGCGAATAATAATGTCAAAAGGAATTGTTGTCTCTGAAATTTTAACAGAACCGTTGAATTAGATGGAGTAATCAACATTCTAGCAATTAAGATTTTCTAACCGTTTGATCTCCCTGCTAATTGTATAATAGCTTCAATGACGTGACCATCGAGCCTAGAAACAATCGGTCTTGTGCCGTTGCAGAGAATCATTTCCAATGTTTCTAAGAAGCATTACAGGCGTTCCAACTTTCAAACAGATTTTGTGGCTAGGTAATCTAGAGCCTTTGAAAGAATTCAGTATTTATGTAGTGTATAGTTCATATAACAACTCACAATCATCCTCATATTTGGAAATACTATCGGAGCTTAAGTATACATTTTCTTCGCTTGGAATTTGTTCAATCTCTTGTTTACTTCATGCACATCGTCCAGAGTAGGATAGTAAGTGTGAGAGTGAGAGAAAGATGGGAAGTGGTGTTGTTTTTCAATGATCCTGTTGTGTGTGGCCTTTGATTGCTCTATCTCTGAAATAGTCATCATCATGGTATTTTTCAAGTAGAATACCATATATATCTCTTAAATATATCTTTTCATCACCTGGAAGTTGTCCAATCAAGAATTCATTAACTTCATGAACATCATCAATTGTAGGTGAACGAAAAAAAGTCTTATATGATAAATTATAAATAGTGCAAAATATAGAAGACTGCTCTTGGCCTGATCAATAACTGAAAGGAAAATAAAAAAATAACTTCTAATTAGACAAATGGTACGATAATGATCTGTATAATATTATTTGTACTTTTCACTAAATAAATTACAATATACCAAAGTTCATTACTGCAAAAGGATACAAATTATTTTATCATAGTGTCTTTCATCTTTTTTTCTTGAAAAAAATTAATTAGCATAAATGAAATCATATCATAACCGTTAGATGGCATAATTGAAATGTTCAAAACTATAATTCACAAAAAAATAATATTGAAGTAATTTAAGTGAAATATTTTTTGGCAAAACAATTTTTTAGATTGAATTGGGCCAACCCGCGAGCCCGCCCAACCCAACTCATCAATTTTGTTGTTTGGTTTCGATTGATTTGGATTGAGATAATTCTTTTTTTCAAAAGCAAACCCAAACCAACTTGCACAAAAAGATTTCAACCCGAACTATCCCATCTCCAACCCAACCGAACTCATCTCACGAACACCCCTACATTTATTAGCTATATTATAATAATTCAAGAAAAGCAAAAGGACGCCTTTGCACTATAGGCACCTTTTGGTTACACATTTTAATCCCAATTTAATGGATGAATTTAATTCAAGATTAGAGTAAATTTAAATATTAAATCCAACACAACTATGTCAATGTATATTTATAAATGTCAATTGCAATATTAATAAATATTATACATATATATATAGCTATTAATAAATCATATAATAGTGATTGCATTGATTAAATAGAATTAAACTAATTAAATAAATTAAATAAATAATAAATATGAATAAATTTTAAATTGGCTTCAATAGTAAAATTATTGGCATATGAGATTGTAAATTAAAAATGATTTTATATTAAAATTTGGATTAAAGGATGTGGCATATATCATATCATTTTGAAATTAAATATAACCATGACATAGAAAATGAACAATTGGTTTAAGGATGTCTTTGCACTATACGAACTTTTGGTTGCACATTTCAGTCTTAATTTAATGGATGAAATTAATTCAAAATTAGGGTAAATTTAACTATTAAATCCAACACAACTATATATGTCATTCTGCAATAAATGTCAATTACAATATTAATAAATACCATATAATAGTGATTGTATTGATTAAGTAGAATCAAAATAATTAAATAAATTCAATAAATAAAAAAACACGAATAAATTTTTAACTGGTTTCAATAATAAAATTATGAGAAAACTACCAACTTGGTCCCTGAATTTTGCATTCGCTGGCAAATAGGTACCTGAATTTTGGAAATTACACAACCCGATCCCTAAATTTTATAAACGTTATACTAATAGGTCCCTCCGTCAAAGTGGTGTTACAAAAAGCTGAGTTGGCGGTAACGGACACGAATGTGTCCCGTTATGTGCTGACGTGGCCGTTAACTGCCACGTCAGCACCCGTTATACCCAAAAAAAAAGTGCCACGTGTGTATTTTGAAGCCAAATCAGCATATACATTAAAAAAAATTATGAGATGAGCAATTAGGTCCACTAATTATTATACCCATTCTTATCTCATTATTCTCAATTCCCCCTCTTTCTCATCATGTTCATTCATTTTAGTCCCAAATCCTTAAAATAAACTTTTAAAGTGTCCCAAATTCTTCCAAACATTCCAATTTAGTCCTTAATCCAAGAATCTTTCAGGGACTAAATTGATATGCAAGGACTAAATTAAAATAAAAAAAATTAAAAACTCTAAACCCTAAACCCTAAATCCTAAATCCCTAAACCTCCTAAAACTTAATTTTTTTTAATCTTCATCTTCATCTTATTAATTTCTTTTTTAATCTTCATCTTCATCTTCCATTCATCCACCATCATCGATTCATCATGTTCATGAATTCATTTCATCTTCACCCCTAAACCCTAAGAAAGATTCAGGGACTAAATCGATTCCTCCTCCTCCTCTTCATCTCCAACCCTCAACTTCATCGATTCATCATCTTCATCCACCATCATCGATGAAAGATTCGTCCACCATCATCAATTCATCTTCATCTTCACCTCTGGTATTTCTGATTTCCCCAAATCGATTCATCTTCAACTTCACCTCATCTTCATCTATCACTCTCCAAATTTCTCGGCGGCTTCCAAATCAATTTCAGAGATTTAGGGTTTTTGATTTGATTTGATGAAATTAGGGTTGTTGAAATTGCAGATCGATTTAGGAAACATTTGTTGTGATTTTTGTATAAAGCTGAAGATGAAGTGGGTTTCGCAGACTTCAGTATTAATATATTTGATGATGATGATGATGATGATGATGATGATGATGATGATGATGATGATGATGATGATGATGATGATGATGATGATGATGATGAAATTTTTTTTTTCAGAAGATGAGTTGAATGGAAGATGAAGATGAAAATTTAGAAAAAAAAATCTGGGAAGATGAAGATGACGATTAAAAAAATTAAGTTTTAGGGGTTTAGGGTTTTAGAGTTTAGAGTTTAGGGTTTAGGGTTTAGGGTTTAGGAGTTTAGAGACCAAATTGACTTTTTTTTTAATTTATGTTTAATTAATAAATATATTCCAGGGACTGAATTGTATTTAGGGTTTTCAATATATTTTTTATTTCAATTTAGTCCTTGAAAGAATTTTGGATTAAGGACTAAATTGGAATGCTTGAAAGAGTTTTGGGGCACTTTACAATTTTATTTTGAGGATTTGGGACTAAAATGAATGAAGACGATGAAAAAGAGGGGGAATTGAGAATAATGGGATAAGAATGGGTCAGGGACCTAATTGCTCAAATCAATTTTTTTTTGTTGTTTAGGGTTTAGGGTTTTAGGGTTAGGGGTTTAGAGTTTACGGTTTTAGGGTATAGAGTTTAGGGTTTTTAATATTTTTTATTTCAATTTAGTCCTTGTGTATCAATTTAGTCCCTGAAAGATTCTTGGATTAAGGACTAAATTAGAATGTTTGGAAGAGTTTTGGGACACTTTACAATTTTATTTTGAGGATTTGGGACTAAAATGAATGAAGATATTGAAAAGGAGGGGAAATTGAGAATAATGAGATAAGAATGTGGCTAGGGACCTATTTGCCAAATCATATTTTTTTTATTGTATATGCTGATGTGGCTTAATATTACACACGTGGTACAATTTTTTTTTGGTATAACAGGTGCTGACGTGGCAGTTAACGGCCACGTCCGCACATAACGGGACACATCAGCGTCTGTTACCGCCAGCTCAGTTTTTTGTAACAACACTTTGACGGAGGGACCTATTAGTGTAACGTTTGTCAAATCTAGGGACCGAGTTGTGTAATTTCCAAAATTCAAGGACCTATTTGCCATTGAACGCAAAATTCAAGGACATATGAGATTGTAAACTGAAATAAAGATTGTATATTAAAATTTGTATTAACTTATGTGACATATATCATATTATTTTGAAATTAAATATATGGGAATATGTTAGAATGATTTCATATATACCAAAAAGTAATATACACATAAAGCATTAAATTAAAGCATGCAAGTTATTTATGTTATATGAAAATAATTGAAATACAAATTTGACCATATATAGCATTATTAAAAAATTAGAAATTGAATTATTGAAAACTTGAAAACATTAAGGGGTTGATTGGGAGGATGGTTTGAGAGTAGTGTGGGGTGGTGTGGGATGGGATGGTTTAGGTTATAATCCATTGATTGGGAGTTTAAGTAGTGAGTGGTGTGGGGTGAGTTAGGATGGTTTTCAAACCATTTTAAACCTCTCAAATGCTCACTTTTTCAAACCCCCAAATCGGGGCTTTGGGATAGTTTGAAACTTTAACAATTTTATTTCCTATTTTAACCTCATTATACTTTCAAATACATATAATATATTCTTATCAAATCTTTAAATTAATTATCTCTTCCTTTTTATCAGTTTCTGTAGCAATTTCTCTTCCAAAAAAGATAATCTACTTACTTCACTTCTATCTTTCACACGCAATCACACAATTAAATGAAAATCTTTTTTATATTAACATATCATATAAGACTCTCTCTACTATGCAATGCCATGAATAACGACATAATATATGGATAGTGAATATTAATTTTGTATTGAATATAATTTTTCATTACTTTGGGATTTATTAATGTATTAATTATTTTCTATGTTATTTTTTGAAGCACGGATATTATAAAGTTTGAAGACTTTTTGTATTGCTATTCATTTAGTTATTCTATTAACAATTGTTATCCTAGATAATAAATTTTTAAGCTTTATTTATGGTTATTATGCATTTAAAACTATTTATATTTTTAGTATTAATCCTATTTATAAATTTACATAAATGATTTTGTTATTAAATACATTATCATTAATATAAATGACAAAATTTATAATGGTATTATTGATAATTTCAAATTTCAACCCACCCCACCCCATTAGTGATATTGCAATATCCAATCAGTGGGGAATGGTTTACCATTACCTTTTTTCTATCAAACTCCCAATCAGTGGTATGATTTATCTAACACACCCCACTCCACCCCACTCTTTTATCTAACACACCCCACTCCACCCCACCTTCCTACCTCATTAATAACCACCCCACTCCACTCTTTTAAAAACTCCCAATCAAGCCCTAACTTTAATTGATGTTGTTAATCTGATGCAAAGAGTTCCCACATAATGTTGTTAAACTTTTGTTGTTAACATAAATTGCACTAAGACCCTTGAGTAAGGATGGCAATTTGGGAAGGTATTTAGGATACCCGTCTGAACCCACTCGTAAAAGTTATCTGATATCCATTGGATGTCGGATTTATACAATTTTTTTATTATATTTCAAATTATTTTATTTTAATTAACGGATATTAAGTATTAGATATTGGATATATCCGATTTTTAAATTCGGATATGCTATCTTATATCCATTATTTTTGAGTATTTTGGATATTTCGGGTACCCGTTAGATACCGGATATCGGATAGGGTGCGGATAAGGATAGGGTATGGATATTGTATATGATGAACGGGTACGGATAGTGACAAAATGATCGGGTACCCTACTCGCTAGGAAGCATGGACACTTCATTTTAAAGGCGTGTCGCCGTGTCAGACACGTGTCAGTGTCCGACACTCGTATGACACCGACACGACACATATCCATAAATTTTAGAATATAAATCAATTTTTTGTAACTTTAACATGATAGGCAAGAGAAAATAATAATAGATATGACATATATTATGAATAAAAATTGTAATTTTTAATTTTTTCATTAAAAATTATGAATATTTAATTATTTATATATATAAATATATACCGTGTCGTGTCGCGTAATTTTGAGAGTTTGACGTGTCGCTGTGTCCGTGTCCGTGTCGTGTCCCGTGTCCGTGTCAGTGTCCATGCTTCATAGCCTACTCGTTGTCATCCCTACCCCAGAGTTTTAAGTTAAGGGCAGAAAACACCTATGAGTTTTAAAACTTGATAGAAAGACCCCTTAAGTTTTCAATTATGCTCAGTTAGGACCCTTGAGTTTTAAAACTTGATAGACAAACCCTTGAAGTTTCAACTTTGCTCACTTAAGACCCCTAAATAGTCTTATTTAAAAAAAAAAAACTCAAGGGTCTTAAATGAACAAAGTTGAAAGCTCAAGGAATTTTTTTGTTAAGTTTTAAAACTCAGGGGTCCTAAGTGAGCACAATTGAAAAGTCATGGGGCCTTTCTGTTAAGTTTTAAAACTCAGGGGTATTTTCTGCGTTAAACCGAAAACTTAGGGGGTCTTGGTGTAACTTAACCAAATTTAGAATATATTAAAAGATCTTATATAATTTCAAATTATATTTTGATATACAATATATATATATATATATATTAACAAATATATTATTTTTCCATTTTGAATATGAAAGAGTCTTGACTTAATGGGAGCGAGCACTATATTGCAAACATAGACATGCGCGCGCACGCACACACACATATATTAAAATATATATTAATACATGTACTATGTATACATGAAAAAATAATGAATCACTATTTTAAACTCTCAATAATTCAATTACATGAAATATTACATAATATGCTTAATAAATTTAGGGTAAATAACACTTTAATTTGATACCTTGAGGTATGGACCGATTCCACTATGGTACCTTATTCTTTCAAAAGTAACATTTTGGTACTATATTCTATTCGCTTTTAGCACTTTGGTACCCAGAACTTTTTTTTTTTGTTTCCTCTTGACGGTAAAAAACACGTGCAAGTCATGTGCATGGTAAAAAAAAAACACGAAATCCACCATCCAAAACTTAGATTTCAAATTCCAGCCTTCAAAAAACACGATTCAGCCTCCCAAAAACACGATTTAGTATGCACTTGAAGGGTGAGGATTTTGTATTTTTTTTAGCTAAATCATGAAATATGAGTATTAGGAGGGTTGATTTCGTGTTTGACTATGCATGTGACCTGCACGTACTTTTTTTCCGTAAAAAAGTAACGGAAAGATAATATGTAGTAGTAATAGCATTAGGGGTGTTTAGTGGTTCATGTCAACCTGCCAACCCATAAGTTTAAGTTGTTTTGGTTTAGTCCAGTGGGTTGGTTCGGTCCAAAAGTACAATTTGACCTAATTTTTATATTATTAACTTATTATTCACATAACAATAATAGAATTTTTTATTAAAATTTGAATACAAAAACATTGAAAGACAAACAAAAAAGTTTGTTAAGTGAAGATTATTTTTGACAAAAAAAAAATTATAAATCGAAATGGGTCAACCCGCCAAGCCTTCTAATCCAACCTAATGCTATTTGATTTGGATTGAAATGATTTTTCTTTAAAAGCCAATCCAAATTAACATGCACTAAAAAAATTTTAGTCCAACCCAATTCAATCATATCCTTATTCTTTATTATCATACATTTACGTATTTTGAACATATCAAAGTAAGTTGTCCCTTCAGGGACATTTGATAAAATTGGAACATTTCAAACTTGTCATCATCATATATAATAGTAATAGTTTTGGTAATTAGATCCGGTTGGTTATGGGAAGAAGATGAATTAAGTTGATTTATCATGATAGGCTTGTTGTTGTTATACTGTTATTGTGATTGAAAGTGCCTCCACATAAATAATATCCTCATTATTCCAATCACTTGAAACATCAAAGAAGTGGGTCATGCAAGATTACTTTCTTTTCATTAAATTACTTTCTTTTAATTTTTTTACCTAAATTTCCTTTTAAAATTTTGGTATTTTTAAAAGAACTATTATCTTTAAAAATTATTTTCTCTCCTTAAATTATCTTATTCAAATATAGCCTAAAATGTAAAGTCTCCTGACTTGGTACATCCATTATGGCGTTTTAGTTAGAGAATGATAAACATTATGATGATATCTAAAAAAAAAAATTATGATGAGAAAAGGGTTAATTAGGTTGTTGTTGAAAAAAATGGTTAATTAGCTTGTAGAACAATTAGTACAAATATTATTTAACATTTTATACACAACGCAATATTCTATTTATCAATTAACAAAAAAAAAAAAGAGATCATTGCACGAAAAAAGGAAAATAGATAAAAAAAAGTATTTCATAAAACATTTTATAGAATATGATAAATGAATGACAAAAGCACTAATTTCATCCCCAAACTTTGCATTAACTGTCAATTTCGTCCTCAATATTTTTTTGCAGTCAATTTCGTCCGCAATGTTTTACATTTTGGTCAATTTTGTCCTTTGATTAAATTCGTTCAATAAATTAACGACAGACTGCATCTATTTTTTAATTTGAGTTAGAATTTGAGTTCCTTTTTCTATTAATTTTACATTACATATCATTAGTCAGGCAGATTCTGTCATTAATATTTGGCTAAAGTAAAAGCAAAGGATAAAATTGACAGAAATATGAAACATTGCAGACGAAATTGACTGCAAAAAAATTTTGAGGATGAAATTGACAATTGATTTAAAGTTTAGAGACGAAATTAGTATTTTTACCTAAAGAAATCTATTCCTGTTGAAAACAAACATGTTTCATTGGATACATCTTCAGTATTGTGAGGCCAAAGAAAAAAAAAGATACATATTCAATAATAAAGAAATAAAGAAAAGATGAACCTCTTGAAAAATGAGAATGTGAGAATGAGGATAAACTCATATGTAGAATAATTGATCTATATTGAAAGAAACCGAAAAAGAGATGAATAATTGAGATATATATGAAATAAAAAAAATTAAAATAAACGGTTAAAGAAATAAATTAAATCCTTAATCATTAAAATAATAACTCATCATAGACTTTTTTTAAAATTTTTTAATAAAAAAAGATATTTTAATATTGATGAACAAATATATATACATAGTGAAAACTTTGTATACGATGCATAAATGATGATTATTTTCTTGATATTAATTTATTACGTCATATACATGTATATATATAAAGTATAAACAAAGTGAAATAGATAAGAGTGAATCATAAGTAATCAGATTAATTGAGAGATTTTTGGCAAAAAAAAGATTAATTGAGAGATGGAGATAAAGTAATAATTATTCATTAATTATATTAAAGAAAAGAAAACGAATATTTTAATTATAAATTTACAATTTAACATTTTGATTGATTATACCTTTTTAAGTATAATTAGTACTATTTATTGACTAAACTATATTTATACCTAAATATTAATGTGTTGTTGATGAAAAAATTAATAGGCATTAAGCACACTTAACAATCATAGTCAATGATCTCGTAAAAAATGGACTAATATTAGCAAGATTCCATAAATTGATGAATCAAATCTAAAAAAGCTTGCCTAACAAAATCAGACTTAAAAATACAAAGCAAAAATCAAATGCATATATATATTATGTGAAATATTAATACTGATTTAAGTTTATTAAATTAGATTTAAAAGTATTAAAAGATAGACTTTAAGCTAGATTTAAGTCAATATTAAAATTTTTTAAGTTAAGGAGGATGAGCGGGACATTTTTAACCCGTATATGTNCATAATACATTATAAAACAACATATATATATATATACTGATGATTGTGATTTGTGAATTCAGAATGTGATACTACTAAAGTAATAAGTAAATAAGTAATAATGAATTGAATTTTATAATTGAAAGTTATAAAAAATGAGTGTGGAATGTGAAATTGAGTGAGTATGAGTAAGTAAATTTATTATGTTTATTTTAAAATTTTATAACTTTTTTATATGGTGGGTTGGTGAGCTAACCCACCAATTCACCAGGTTAGCTCACCATAGCCCGCGGGCCAGGTGAGCCAGCTCACGCGGGTTAAAATTGTTGGTGAGCCAAGATTACTTCAACTCGGCTCACCATTTATGCGGGTTAAACGGGTCCAACCCGCGGTTGGAACCCGTTTTGACGGCTCTAGTACCTGATGCATATGTTGCCTCAAACTTTTTTAAAAAATTTAGAATAAAAAATCACAAGAGAATAGCAAACTGAACCGAGAATATGACCTAGCATGAGTAGCGTGAATAAAGTACCTTTCATAGAGTTACCATCTTGTTATTTATAGGCTCATTGAGGAGAGTCCATTTAAGGCAACTTCCTTGATTGTAAGAAGAGATATCTTCAGTGATATGGGAGGTGAATCATAATCTTTTCTATTTCATGTAGGAAGATATTATTTTGTCAATTAAGGATAAGTGAATCACTATTTTCTTATTTGCATAAGGCGCCTTGATGGTCGAGGCAGAATCCCTGGGAAGGATCTCTGAGCGGTTTGTCTTGATTGACAACGGATCTTGGTTGATCCTTGATTGGTTCCTGATTGGTTCAGGGAATGTTTCCTTATTCCTTGCGATCTTATGTTCCGTGGGCGCCCATGCCCTCTATGGTTATGGGCGTCCTTGCCCTAGCGGGGTTAAGTGCGTTCTCGCCCTACTTTATGAGCCTATGGCGTGCTGGGCCAAGAGCATCTTCTGTCAATTGGGCTTCCTAATTATTAAGCCTATTATCACTTACTATTACTTTATTATTGAAAAAATATATGAAAGAGAGTCGAAGACTCAATCAACTTGCACTTTTTTAATCAATTATTATAGTTTTAAATGAATTGGGTGACCCTTTGGAGAGGTGGAAAGTTTGAGCTATTCACCTCTCAATGTTTGGACTATTTCAAACTATATATCTCTTTATAGAATTATCTTAAATTTATAATTGTTTTTATTTATTTTTGCAAATAGAGTAGCCATTCAAATATTTAATTTATAAATATGTTATGCGGTGCTCGTATCCCATATAAAGAAAGTCTATTATTTAATCTCTAAATTTATACCGTATCAACTAATTAACTTCTAAATAATTGAGATACACAATTTGATTCTAAAAATATTTTAATTGTCAACTATTTGGTCCTTAATGACAATTTAATACCAATATTTAAACTAATTTTACATTTCTTAGTCCATACATGTGAACAAAATTAATATTTTTTGGTCTTGAATTTATATTGGATTTTTGTCTTTTTATCTTTTGGTCCCTGAATTTATCAATTACAATAATTCAACGACCGAACTAAGTCATATATTTTAATTATTCATAAATTGATTAGTTAATTCAATAAAAATTTAAGAATCAAATAATAAATTTTGTTGGGTGTATGTATATATATATTACATATATTCTTTGAATACCATTCATTCCATTTTTTTATTTTTCTTTTTTAATAATTATTGAGAAAATATGACATTGTTGACAACTATTCTATGGGTGGATTATGCAAATGGTAATGTAATCTTAGGAAATCTATTATAATATTCAAAACAAAAATAAACATATAATCATAAAAATTATATACCATAAATATAAACATAAATTATTGTTCTACTATAATTGAAAACATTAAACTATGAACATATGTAATTAAAGATACATTGGAATAAATACTGTAAATCATGTCTAATTTTCAAGGGACGATCGTAAAATAGTAAAAACTTGAGTGTCAATTTTAATTTAGAACCCAAAAGACATGCATTAGTTCTCCTAAGTCCAATATGAATGTTTGGCCAAAAAAAAAGTCCAATATGAATGCATAATTTGAGTACGCCATCAAGGTTGACATATATAATTTTTTATCAATTTAATTAGAAAAATTACTGGCAATTAATTTTACCATATCTAAAAAGGTCTTTAATGATTTTAAAATAAAATAACAAATAAAAAAAACCTACCTGTGCAAATTTTTTTAATAAAGCGCCAAGATATAATCATAAATACTTGGATTTCATTTACATTTACAGAGACCCCAACTTAAGAGAAAATACATATATATTATGGAGTGTTACACTCAACGAAGTAGTAGCCAAAATCTTTTCACAATCAAGATCAACAGGCATCCACATGCAAATCTTATTAATAATACCAATTATACCGCGAACAATTAATGATATTTAACCGGAAATTGTGGACATGTCAGCTCCACAATTAAAAAACTTTCTTATAATAGACTAATGGGTATGGAATTGTATTTATAACAAATCATGTTAAATATCTACCTATTTTTATTCTACAATTAAAATATACGAAATTGGAGAAAATAAGAACAGCTTTGCTTCGCGCGCATAGGGCTCTGCTTTCACATTCAAATGCTCATACTGAGCCTCAATTTCAACTGTATAATCATCACAAAATAAAAAAAGAAGAAGAAAATACAGAAAGAAAAAATCAAAACCATAATCATAATCGAAATGAGAGGAAGAAAAAGAAACAGAGTATGTATGTACCAACATCAATTAATTCATTAACAATATCTCTTTTCATTAGAAATTATTTGTATGTGTTTCTGCTATTCTGCATATGCAGTAAAAGAAAAAAAGTGAAGAAAATAATAACCTCTCTGGCATGAGGGGTTTTAGAGTTATTTTGCAAAAAATTTGAAGAACCAAAAGATGATTAGATAATCGAAGAAAAAAAAGCATAATAATAAAAAAAGAGCGAGAGAGTGATTACCATGAAGTTTGGAGATATAATTGTAGTTAGAGATATAATTGTAGAAATTGAAGTTATATGTTATTGTAGATGGAAAATAATAACCTCTCACATGACGGGCTTTAGAATTATTCTACAAAAAAATTTGAAGAACCAAAAGATAATTTGATGGGATATTTCTCAATGGTGCATGGAATTTTGAACTGACTTTAGTGATAATGAATGAATAGCAATTTCTGCCACTATTTATAAAGTTTTTTGAAATGTCAATCATCATTAATTTGCCATAACAGCGAACGTAATTTATGGCATGAACTACTCAATCTGTTTTCAGAAACGTAAGTATTCGTGAAACAAACATATGAATTTTGTTAATGACAATGCCAATGTTTGATCGTGATTCTAGCAATCTATCTATAGAGAATACCTTTTGTGTAATTTGATGCTCACAAGTTTGAATAATATACCATATATAAACCGAAATCACATAATTAACATTGATCACCAGTCATTAATTCGTCCATTGCAATCAATGTAATTATTCAAAGTTAATATGTTGTCATATTGAAAACGATGACAGGACCCGTGGGAAGCTGATGTGTGATAAATTAAGGATTACATGACAATTATGATGGACATATGGACATATAAAGATCATAAAAAAATGTTTAATAAAATGATATATGACATGGTGTACAGGGATTGGTCGAAGAGTCATAATTAATTTTAATGACAATTTAAGGCACAGTGTCACGTGGCAGGGAAAGACCAGATGTGCTCTACTTTTAGGCTTTTATATATGATAAAAATACTCAAAGTAGAGAGAAAAGTAGGAGGGAAGATGGATTCTATTATTCAAGTGATCTCCAACCTTTACATCAACTCCTAAAGCCTCTATTTATAGGCTAAAGGATATCAAGGGGGAATGTACCTAATGAATACATAGACTCATATTCATGTACACAAGAAACTAAAGATCATAAACTTAATTACAAAGGACATTACAAACTTCTATACATAGAAATATGAAAAGACAATTGTGAATGTTCACAAATACTAATCATTTATAACACTCGCTTCAATTTTAAATACGAGGAATATAAAATTATAGAGTCACTTTTGATGATTACTTTTTTTATTCAGTTTAGACAGTTAACAAATTAAATAAAGTCAAATAAAGTTCTAAAAGTAAAGTGTGTCACAATCAAATAAAATGAAATTTGTTATATCTATCTCATTTTAAGTAAGAATGTGACGAGCCAACAAGTTTAAAACCATATGTTAACTCTTGAAAGATTTTTTCTTTGACTAGTTGAAATTATTAACAAACGAGGTTAAATCACATTTTGCAACTTAAACGATAAATATTCAGTTCTGACCCAAAACCAATTGCACAGGGGAGAATTTATGATACGTTGTTAGTCTAATGTGTACAAGTGCTGCATCATTTAAATAGATATGTCCCTAAACATAATAGAGAGTCTTTCTCATCATAAGTTGTAGTCTAGTATTTAATAGAAGACATATAATAGGAATGACGACTTTTTATCTTGATTTTGCTTGAAAATGAAATAATATAATTGGAAACATCAAAGTTGATAGAATTTTTTTTTTTTTAAAGAATAAGTCAAAAAAAATTTAGGTTTTCATAACTTTTACAAAAAAAAAATGTCCATTTTTATAATTTCAAAGAAAAAATTGTCAACATGTCAAATACCATTATTTTAAAAATAAAAATCACTTGTACCAAAAAAAATCACATACAAATTATTACATCATATTTTATTTGACTAGAAAAATTTTATCAACCTCATTTTTCACGTAATAATTTGATCGAATAAATGAATAATTCAATAAAATAAACCATCCACTATTAACGTTATGCTATATCTATATCTATATATAACTATAAAGCTGAGTTNTCAAAAATATATATTTCATATTTTATTCATTAGGAAAATGGCACAAGGCCATTCAGGGAGACCAAGTATGCCAGTACAACAGCAGTATAGGAGATGAAAAGAAAATCCTAGACAGCATACCTAAGAAAGAAAATCAGATATAGATCTTCTATATAATCAGATCTACAAAAATCTTAAAAAGATAAAGAAAACTTGGAAGATCAACATACGGAAGAATAAGCTATTCTTTTTTTTAAATTACGAAGAGGCAATACACCCATCATCTCTCTATGAGAGATCAATCTTCTTAATTGTTTCCTTCTTTAGTGTTAAGCTCCACTCGTAGATCTGAGATATATAATTACACAAGAGAAAAGATAAACCCTTACCTAATGAAAGGGGAAAAACTTTCCTAATGAAAAAATAAAATTTTCTTAATGGAAGAAACAAACCTCCCTGAGGAGACAAAAATACATACTTAGATGTATAAAGGAGGGCTACCACCATTGAAAACAATGACAGCCCGACGACACACAAATGTGGAGAATGGAGATCTAAGCACGAGAGGGAGAGTGAAGGTTCCGGAGAGAACATAAAACCTAATCAAGTGAACATAATAGAGAAAGAAAGTTCTTAATAGGATTTGGTTAAACTAAGAAAATTCTAACCTCTTTTTAAAATAGGTTGACCCAACCTAATTTAAATTAAATAAGACTAGAAAAACAAACAAATGGTTAGGATCGTATTTCTTATCATCCCATTTGACCATCTCTTAGACCTTAAGATGATCATATACTCTAAAAATCAGCAAATTTTCAATTTGGTCACATATTTTTTTGCTTAGTTTAAATTTGGTCTTATATATTTTTTTAGTTACAGGTTTGGTCTCATATTTTTGAATTAATTACAGAATTGGTCTTATATCTTTTGGCCATGTGCAGAAGTGGTCTTATATCTTTATAAAATGATCAACTAACCAATTTTATAATATGACCAAAAGATATAAGACTATTTTGGGACCTTCTGCAAAGATATGAGATAAAAAATGCACAAAAAAATATACAAAATTAAATTGAGAATTTAACAAAAAAAAAAATATGAGACCAATTTACACTTTCACCAAAAACAACCATATATACTTTGTTGACCCAAAAGGAAAAACATATCTTTGCATATTCTATTTTGTTTTGTTTTTGTTGACACTCTCAAATAGGTCGATCCTTCTTAGGCTTGCTCAAATCCATCACTCACGGATTGACATTTAAACGGATCGAGGTGGGTCGACATGTTTATAAACAAACTTCTTTTTACATATTCAAGCCTGTCTTTGTTGACTTGTGGGCTAACGGGTGGACTACAAATATTCCTAAACTTATCTAGTCTCATTTTTAGATGAATTTATTTTGTAATGAGGTAAAGTACTATTTGGTCCCTCCTTTTTCACACTTTGAACTATTTGGTCCTTTCATTTTTGAAATAGACTATTTGGTCCCTCCTTTTTCACACTTTGACACTATTTGGTCCCTCCGTTTTTGAAATAGACTATTTGGTCTCTCATTAATCACAAATGTCAACTCGTTAGTCCCTCTAACCTATATCTGTTACTAACAGTGATGACTTGGCCATTAAATGCTTACATGACACTGTTAAATGCCACTTTGTCATCATAGTCACTAAAATAAACTGAATCGGGCCAAAATTAAAAATTGAGCCAGACCCATTTTGTTTTGGCCCCTAAATAATTATATCATAGTCACTGTTACATGACACTATTATTATTATTATTATTATTATTATTATTATTATTATTATTATTATTATTATTATTATTATTATTATTATTATTGTTGTTNAAACTCCATTTTGGTCTTAATAAAAAAAAAAAACTCCATTTTGGTGTCGTACTTATTCATAATTCTTTTCTTTTGCTCTCTTAGATTTATCTTCTCTATTTAGTCCCTCACAACATATTTTGTTATCAATTTTAGTAATCACATAATACCTTAATTGAAGATGTAACTTCATTAATTGATAAAATTATATGTTAATTGTCATATAAACATATTTTTTTCATTATTAAAGTTAGTTATCGTAAGTGATTTTTTTTTTTTAATTTTTAAAATTTTACATAGAATTTATAGATTTCTTGTTCCGTTAATATGAAAATAAAATTAATTTGGGTTATAGTTAAAAGGTTAAAATCTCATTTTGGACACAAATGTTCATCTCAAATTCTGTTTTGGTCCTTAATAATTTTGTTATCCTGTTTTAGTTCTTAATGTTTCCCAACATTTCTGTTTTGGTCCCTAACTACTAAATATGGTCATATCGATCTCGTTTCAAGTCCAAATATGACGAAATTGAAGCTTTGATTTGCTCTTGATGAATTCTTTCTCTTCTCATTGGAGATCGTCAACAACTAAGGTTAAATCGGGCCTAAAAGTGGGCGTCTCAAGTTCGAATGCATCAAAATCAGAGTTAGTGATGAGTTCTTTTTGTTTTGTCTAGTTGGAGCTAGGGAAAAACAAGGTTAAATAGTAGCCCCCAAATTTGGTATTGATGTTTTGGCTAAACTCACTTTCAGAGTATTATTTTATCTCGTTTGTCAATATCTCCAACTAGACAGATAGAACTTGTCAAGTGTAACCAAAAGCTTTGATTTCATTACATTTGTACTTGAAAACGAAAGAGTCATAGCCAACTTCATAAAATAAGAAATTTGCTTTCGGATATAAGGCTCGATTTAACCGTGTTTGCTAACAACTTTTATTGGGTAAAGAAAAAAACTCATCAAGAGTAACTTGTAGTTTCAATTTCGTCTCATTCGGACCTGAAATGAGAGAGATATAATTATTTAGGAGTTAGGGACCAATCACTGAATGTAGTAAGAAAGATTAGGGGCCAAAACGAAATTTTAGAAATAATTAAGGACCAAAACAAAACAAAATAATATTAGGGACCAAAACATAATTTGAAGTAAACATTAGAAATATTGGATAGGATGAATAAATACGGATATGGATATTGATAATACTAATACTAAATTTTCATATACGAATAAAATACAAATATTGTCTAGGATAAACAGATTCAATTGTAATAAAATGACCGACTTCCCTATTCATTATCATCCCTAGATTTTAGTCTAAAATGTTAGTAGATATGTAATAAATTAATATCATACTAATTTTATTAAACTTATTAATATTAATTGTACATCTTAATAAATGGTTTATTTTTTTATAACTAAAAAATATTATTATAGTAAGCTCAATAAAATCATCAAAACTTGGAGACATTTAGAGACACTAAACATGAAAGTTTCAAGGCAGGTGCCTTCATTCATATTAAACAAGAAATTGTTTGAGAGAACTTAACGGGATTCGATGCAACATTAATTATAATGTTTTCTTTTCTCATATGCATTCATTCAACAAAATTTATCTCAACAAAATTTGACTCATTATGTATCCGATTATAGTGAGAGTTTCATAATAGAAATAACTACATATAAAATGTTTCGAATTCAGGACTGGTACCAATATTGTAGTAATAATAATGTTTAACTATTATACTGTTTCATACGTTTGAAGAATTATATTAATTGAATTCATTCACACTACACAAGAATAGTCAGAGAGCACCAACATAGCGAAACCACATATACACTAGTGCAGTGTTGTATATGCTACGGCGTCTACTTATTACTACTAGTACTAGATTTGATTTTTATTTATTACTTCTAGATAAATTACTAATGATCACTTTCAAATTAGGTACTGTAGACTTGATTAAAATTTAATTTCGATTTGTTTAAATGACCAAATTTGAACATTCTTTTAAACTTAGACATGATTCGCTCGAACTCTAGATGGAAGGAGGGTGACTTCGGATGATAATTAAATTAGAGTAAATTATCAATTTAATTTCTAAATTATATAGACATTGTTATTTTAGTTATTATATTTTCAAAATGATTAATTTAGCCCCTAAAAAATTCATCACTTGTTGCAATTCAATCCCTCCAAATCCAGAACTGCCTTGTCCCATGATAGAATACCTATATATATACCAGATTTTTTATTTACTTCGTGTTAATGTTGAGATCCTGAGAAGGCCTTCAAAGGTGTTTCTGCAAATTATTTTTATGGCCACAAAAGCGAGGGAAGGTACATCTGAATCGATCTATGTTGAAAGAGACAAAGGAAACAGAAGTAAGATGTGCTTGAAAGGATGGAATATCATCATGTGTTGAGAAAAACTCTAAATGGCAAAATACAACATAAACAGCTTAGAACTGTTCCTCTCCAATTACTTCTCACTTGATACACATTATATTTTCCTAAAAGCAGAAACTAGTAATATGATAATGCTACAAAGATGACAATTATATGATGAGGTTGAATGAAAATACAGATCTCGATATTAGGGCGACGCCGGGACTGGATCGCTACCAGAAACATGGGAAGCAGCATCCTCTTTAGATATGGCTACATAATTCGAAGGAGCAGCTGGTCTAATATTATCCCTTTTTCCCTCTTTAGTGGTGGACCGGGATCCATTCTGTTGGGTGTTGAGAGATAGCCGCCGGTTTGGAGTACCGTTGGCTCCTCCGCCGTTGGCGCGAGGTCCCGCTACCTTCTTGTTGCCAACAGAAACTGGCCGAGCTGGGCTGGGTCTTGAACCAAAGATGGCTTCCTGTTCTGTGCTTTGCTGATCATGATACTTCTTCTGGTCCTACAGAGTGCAAACCAAAATATTTTAACAAATATGAAATCAATATGTAATGGAAGAAGCCAAAAGCACTTTTTTGGCCACAGAAACTTACCCTCAACCTGCGTTTTTCCTCTTCCCGCTCATGCCTGAGCATGGCATACTCGTCTAACATGGCAAGAAGAGGAACACCGTCGTATGTGAATGATATGCCGTGATCTTCTTCCCATGTGCGAGTTTTGGCAACCAATGTGTCAACCAAAGCTACAATTTCATCAGAAAAACGATTTTAGTTATTTGAGGATCACATGCATACCAAGGAGCTCAAGGGAAAACGTATACTATTTACTCAACAGATCTCTTGTAAAAAAGCATAATTCTCTTGAACAATTTTTTTAAAAAACGTTATACATGAAAATGAGCAGCAGTTATATTCCATTCTTACTCTGAAATTTAATAACCATGACAATAATTTTAGTAATGTAGTTCTTTCTGCAGGTAATAATCTCACTCAACAGATATATACCTGGAATTTTGTTAACCAGTATCCGAGCTTTCTCTGCACGTTTGAGGTTCAAGTGCGCACCTCTGCTTGCATTGTACCTGTTATCGTCCTGTTTTAAAATTCGGTGTCAGAGGGTCAGGGTAAAATAAGAGGAACAATCTTTGGCCATTATATTTAAATTATAATAATTGTAACTTGCCATCAAAACAATAATTAAGTTGCTTTCCATTTACAGAATGAAGAAGGAAATCTTAAGTACCCGATTATAGTCTTCAAGCCAACTCTCTTCTTCACAAGCTGACATCCATTTCTCTACCTTATCCAATATTTCTTTTCGGCTTAAAGCTTCTTCTTTTGCTTTTGCTATTTGATTGTCCATGTCAGCCAGTAATTCAGCGGGTTCGATATTTCCAGAATCAATCAATTCCATGATTTTCTCTCTAGCAGCTTCTGTATCTATTTCTACATGAGCACGGGCAAATATATCTTCAAGTTCTGCTTGCTTCTTGAAAGCAATTTCCTTCATCCTACTGGCTTTCAGCTGATCAAGCCTTTCAACTTCCACTTCAGCCTACATAACAAGTAACAAGGAAACAATTTCCGTTAGTATCATTTTTATAGGGTGAATCAGCATACTTCAGCAGGTATTATAATGTACCTGCTCAATCAGATCCAGAGCGAGGGCCCCAGGAACAGTGACTTCATCTACCGTAGCTGACATATTACAGGTAACATGGTCGAATAATCTCCTTTCTTCTAAAGGGGTATCCATTAAGTTCCACAGATCAATCAACTGAGAAGCTAATTCTTGGAGCTGCAAGGGATATACATGTCAAAGTCATAAAAGCTATAAGGAAGATTGTCAAGCAGGATTAAATGTTTGTTCTGAGGTATTGAATTCAGAATTGGTCATACAGAAAGAAAAAATTACGTGCAAAAACAAATTCAAACTTTTCCAGAATTAGAAGCCCCAGAGAAGCATACACCTAACAACCATAGTAGGAGAAAAAAAAACATGAATTAAGGTGGTAAAATATGCATATCAAATTCAGTAATCTAATGTTTACCTTGTGCAGTCTCTGCTTTTTATCCTCCTTGAGTGTTAAGACTGTCTTAGCCAACCTAGCTAGGGTGTCATTGCTGATGCTTTTGGATTGAACACCAGTAGAATCATTTAAGCTTGGATGAACCTCAGTTACAGTACTGAAGAAGTCCATCCCTAGGACTGCACAAAGATCATGCACAGTACTCACAAATTCAAGAACCTTGTGCAGCCTCTCACTCTGCCAAATAAGCAAAACAACATAACAATCAACATGACGTTCAGTGAATCAACTTGAGTTTTCAAATTTATGACTATGAGATATATTAGTAGGCAATGCAGCTGATTACCTTTTCCTTTTGAAGTTCTTGAAGTTGAGATTGATATTCATCAAACTTTTTCAAAGACAGGTCAGACTCATCAACTGCAGGAGTTCCTGTTTGATCACCAAGGCTCAAGCTCCCTGCTATTTCTCCACATATTTTTTGGATCTGCGATTGTACATCTGAAAATTCCTTTATTCTCTCCTCCTTTTGCTGCCATAATTGTTCAAGTGTTGGTGCTATAGATGCAAGTTGTTCCTTGATGGTTCCAGAAGTATCTTCAGGCTGTGAAAGAACCAAAAACACCCATCGGAAATTAGATTGCTACTTTTCACCACAGATCAAGAGTGCACCATTTAATTGCATTGCAAAGCTATAACATCACTTGCTGTGTAATGTCAACAATATATTTAAATAGTTACTAACAATGCCAGCAAAGCTCTTTTCTCCAAGGGCTGATTGAAGACTAGAAAGCTCTAGTTTAGCATCAGACAAGGCTTGAAGTAACTGTGCCCTTGACTTTGCAGCCTGTTCAACCTTCCTCTTGTACACATCCAAGCACTCCTGCTCTAACTGAAGTAGCATCTTGTCTCGTTCCTCATCACTCTCGCCAACCTCATCCCATATTTCCTACAGCAAATTAAGTTAACCTAACTGTTCTGTAGACCTCACCCATCTGCAGCATCACAGATGAAAAGCCAAATAAAGTTACCTGCAGTTTCTTCAACAAGGAGCCACAGGTGGTTTCTCCAAGAAGAGGATTTTGAGCATCTGTTACTGCCATTGAAGGTCCAGCAAAACCCAACCTGCATTTTAAAGAGATCATAAGATATGCTTTCTGTTTTACTCAAGACAACAAGAAATATATCTTCATTGAAGAAAATGCTGAACAGGCGGAAATACAACATCTAACATATATAACACACAAAAGTAATGAAAGTCACGCAGGAAAACTGAATAATTCAAACAAAACAAAGAAAAAGAAAAGGAGAGGCATTGTTATATTTGATTAAAGTGGTAGATAGGAAGTCTTAAGTTTATAGCAAAGTATACTCGGGAAGGAAGCGGGAAGCCAAAAACAGAATGGGAAATAATTACCCATAACCATAAATGTTTAGTGGACTTTAAATCCATTAAGAGTAATATTCAACTCATGTGCCATGAACACATCCAGATAAATGCAACGATGAGAAGGAAGCTAGCTTCTCCGAAAAGTTACGCGACTTGTATATTTTACTTGATGATATCTTAAAATTGCATATGCCAAGCAAATCTCCAAACGATTTAACAAATCCAGGCTCCATTCAGCATAGAATATTGAAAAGCACAGTGACAGACAGTAGCTGATCAATAACATTACTAAGAGGATCACAACGAAATGAACTCATTTGACCAAAAATAGTACAAAACCGATTCTAAAAACTCCCAACCTCACCCAATTTCGGGGACCTCTTCAGAAGTAAACAGTAAAATGCTTCAAAATTACACACTACTAGATGTAGATGGAATTCTTCTTCATTAGCACTAAATTGACTCAATGACAGCTCACAAGCAGCAAGAACACGATTGCGAGCGCAAATCTTGAGGAAAAACCTCACTCACTCACTCACTCACTGTCAAGCTACAGTAGTGAAGTTCACAACAAGTCACAACCAACAGAAAAGACTTAGAACGAACATCCTCATCATTGTACGATCAAGCACGGAGGAATTAGAAGCAGTAAGAATTTGCATGGAAAGAACTAGATCTAAAATAAGAATGCAGGAAATTGGTGCATTTCCGAAAAAGAAAGAGAGAATGCATACCAAGAAGAAGAAGATCGTCCTTGTTGGAGCTTAGGGTTCTTGCGGCTCTGTGGTCTCAGATCTCAGAAGAAGAGTGTGTGTGTGTGTGTGAGTTCGTGAAAGAGAGAGAGAGAGAGTATAAGAGTAGAAAGAAGCAAAGGACAGAGAGAGAAAGAAGGAGAGAGAAAGAGAAAATTAGAGTGTTGCAGGAGAAAATGGATGGGAGGTGGGACCCTGTAAGAAGAGTATTATTATTAGATATGGTGATAATTAGGTGGTTTCGATTACATTAATGCCCTCGTCTAACGCGGCTAATTACGGAAATGACACTGTTGAGTGGTGTGGAGTGTGTCAGTCAGCATGTGACTCCATTTTCTATTTTTAATTTTACGGTCAAAGTACAAATTTGACATCATATTTATTGCTAAGTTTTCAATTTGGTCTTGTATCATTTTTTATTGTACTTTTAGTCTCATATTTTTGAAAAAAGTCACAATTTGATTTCATATCATTTAGTTAGGGGCACCGGATCCTCTGCTATACAACAGAGGATGCTGTGCGGCGAGGACCAGTAGCCGAGCGCCACAGCACCCTCTGCTGTACATCAGAGGATCCATCGCCTTAGTTAGGTTACAGAATTGGTCTTATATCTTTACAAAAAAATGATCAATCGTTAATTGATCATTTTACAAAGATGTGAGACTACTTCTGCACCTGATCCAAATATATAAGATCAATTCTGCAATGGACCCAAAGATATAGGACTAAATCTGCAACAAAAAAAGATATGAGACCAAATTGGGAGCTTACCTAAAGATATGAGACAAAAAAATGCAACAAAATAAAAGATATAGGACCAAATTGAGAACTGAGTAAAAGATATAACACTAAATTTGTACTTCGACCTTTCTATTTTAATTTCTCCCTCGCACGACAGCAGAAAGCAGAAAATGCCAAATTTGGGCATGGGAATTACTTTTTTGTCCTTAAAGGCTTGTCATTCTCATAACTCAAGTATGTGGTTGCTTCACCAAGCAAGTGACGCGTTAATTGTTCCATGAAATGATTTCTGAATCTGAAAATTGTTCCATCAAAAAAATGCTTGCCAACGAAAAAGGGAAAACATATTATTTAGCGTCTGAATTCGACTTAACTAATTCTTGGATTATTGCAATACTCAACAATTCAGTCCTTGGAAACCAAAAAATATAAATACAAGGATAAAAAAGTTTTGATTTATTATAAATTTAAGGACTAAAAACTATAAAATAAGTTCAAATTCAGGGATTAAATCGTCACTAAGGATCAAATAGTTAACAATTGAAATATTTCAGGGACCAAATTATGCATTTTGATTATTCAGGGATTGATTAGTTGACTCGGTGTAAATTCAGGGACTAAAAAATAAGTTTTCACTAAAAAAATTATTCGATGAAAAAATAAAAAGAAAATCTACTATTTGGTCTTTGAATTTGTACTGAATTAATTAATCAGTCTTTAATAATTAAAATATATAACTCAGTCCCTGAATTATTGCAATAGCCAACGATTTGGACATTGAGTCAAATTTAGGGACCAAAAATAAATATTCAGTAAAAATTCGATGATCAAAAAATATTAATTTAGCACAAATTTAAGGATAAAAATATAAAATCAGTTATCAACTATTTGGTCCCTCGTGACGATTTGGTCCCTAAATTTGTATTAAATCAATACTATTTAGTCCCTGAATTTGAACAAACTATACTTTTTAATCCCTGAATTTCTATTAAATTTATACTATTTAGTCCTGAATTTGTACTTTTTGGTCCCTAAATTTGACTTAGGGACCAAATCATTGACAATTGCAATAATTCAATGATTGAGTTGTATATTTTGATTATTCAGTAACTGATTAATTAATTTAGGTAAATTCAAGGACCAAATATTATATTTTCTCTTTTTCATTAAAGAAAAAGGCAAATGTGTAATTAGAGTGAACAAGGAGGGGACATTAATGTGAGGAAATGGAAGGCTTTTTTAATTTCTCAAATAATTTAATAGAAAAAAAAAAAGAAAATCAAAATGGAAAAAGTAAAAAAAGAAGACCCAAATAAGGGGCAAAGGGATTATGAGGAATCAAGGACGTGTTTGCCTGAACGAGTTATGACACCATGAATGTGATGCCGCCCATATTTAAAAAATAAAGGCTTCGCAAACAGGTTTTCCATTTTTTTTTTGTATTGCTTTTTTGGACCATAATTAATAATTTGGTTTCTCCATTCTGCGTAAGCTTTTCATTATTAGCAAATTATACTAATTAGCCCCTTGCATTGCATGCTCCTTCAACACTTTATTCTTTAGAAAAATTGATATATTTGTAAGTTCATTATTAGCCTCATCATCATATATATATATATATATATATCCCCATAAGTAGGCCTTAGCATAGGTTTATCATTCCTCCCCCTTATTTGTTAATAATTAATTTGCATGAAAGTTTGTTATAAAAAATTGGTTCAAAGTGTATTTTTTGTCTCATAATTTTTGTTCAAGTTTTAATTTGATCCCATAACTTTTTTATTACATTTTTGGTCTTGTATATTTTGCTCAGGTTACAGATTTGGTCTCGTATAATTTTTTATCCCATATCTTTTGGTTAGTTTACAAAATTGGTCTCATATCTTTACAAAAAGTTTCACCGTCAATCTCACTTGACCCAAATATTTGAGACTGATTCTGCACCTAATCGAAATATATGATACTAATTCTGCAACCTGATTAAAAGATTTGAGACCAATTATGCAATCTGACTAAAAACTATATGACCAAAAGTACAACAGAAAGAGTTATGTGACCAAATTGAGACTTGAGTAAAAGTAATAGAACCAAAAGTGCACTTTGACCAAGAAAAAAAACTAGATTGATAACTTAATTCTTCAAATATGATAAAATTTTTAATTTAGTTTTAAAAATATACAAGTATAAGATTTAAATATAATTAATTTAAAATTTTTTATTTCTAAATATATTTTTGAAATTCAATAGCAAATTAAATATAATTCTAAATCTTGTTACACTTAATAATTTAAATTAAAAAATAAATTGATCTATAAATTTATATTAATATTTAAAAATATTAACAAAAATAAATTTATCATTAAATTTCAATTAATATTTTAAGAAAATAATTTAACTTATATCTTTTAAGAACTAATTTTTTTAATTTTATCTTTTAATGAATAAATTTAAAATTTTTCAGAAACAAAATCATTAAGTTTTTTCTAAAAATAATATAAAAATAAATCTAATAAGTAAATAAATTGCACCATGTTCAAATAAACATAAAAATATACAAATATTTTTTTTTATTGAAAAAATTTGATGCGTCAATATTCATAACAAATATAAAGAGAAGTTTAAACTTAAGAAATTTTAAAATAAAAGTATAAAAAATTATACATTTATTTATTTATTTATTCTTCCTGAGCTATTGTTGCTCTTGCTTGGGCCATTGAAATATAACTATTTGATAATTTTTCTCTGCAGAGGTTTATTTAAGTTTTGGAGAATCTTTTTTATCTATTGCTTTTTTTTTTAATAAACATTGTTTTTGTTGTTAGATCTATCAATTAATTAATTCATTCCACCAAAAGAAAATTAGTTAATTTTTAATTTCTCTACTAATTATTTGAGTCAACGTTAACGAAAAAAACAATTCATTATAAGTTTATAACTGATAACGTCAATCTTTGTTGTTTGTCTCTTTGTTCAAATTTTTATATTTCAGCATGCAGTGCTCTTAAATTGTCTTATAATATTTTTGTACTAAATTGGCTTTAGATATTAATAATCTTAAATTGAGAGTATGGCCAGGCAAGCTGATTTTTTCAAATTGTATTAAATTTAATATCTTTTGTCATCACTCATCAGTTTCTCAAAATTATGTATAAATAAAAGGTCAAAAACCTATTTTAGTCTCTAATGTTTACCTAAAGTTTTGTTTTGGTTCTTAATGTTTTGTTATTCTATTTTGATCCTTAATGTTTCTTAAAAGTTCAATCATTGGTCTCTAACTATTAAATATAGTCATATCTCTCTGATTTCAAATCCGAATGTGACTAAATCAATGCTACAGGTTAAATTTAATGAGATTTTTTTTTGTCTAGTTGGAATCATCGAAGAATGAGGTCAAATTAGGCATAAAATCGAACTCGAAAATACGTCGCTTGTTTCATAAATTTGGTTATATCTCTATCGATTCAAGTCCGAATACGTCAAAATTGAAGTTATAAGGTTAACTGTGACCCAGCTGATCTTCTAAAAATCATTTCGGGTCAGCTGATCTTCTAAAAATCGTTTCGGGTCACATTTTAATCAGGTCAATTTAATCCAAAGCAGTCCAACTTTTTTAACGGTTGAATAATTCTTTTTTTTTTTTTGGCCAACAACGGTTGAATAATTCAAATCGAGCTATTTTTGCTCTTAAATTCTGGTTGGACCATCTAATCCGTTTTCATAACATCAGTTTAACCTATTTAATTTTTTAAAAAAAATAAGTGATGTATTATGTGAGGGTAGTTGAGACGGCATGAATAAAGCAAAGACTAACAATGTTGGTTTGAAGAAGAATTTTGACTAATGTTTTGACTAAATGAGACAGGAATGGATGTTACTCTATGTTGTGTCCACATATATATATATTGTATGACAGATCATGTGCAAATCATGGTCTTCCCAATCAACTTGCCTTGAATCTATAAAACATTATATAGTGGCGCCATATTATGTTTTATGGTCCAATTTATTGTTAATTTATTAGTATTATTATTATTATTCTTTTATTATAGGCGCAATTTCATATAGCATTTGTAATCCTCTTCTCATATAAAGCAAATCTCTTTGTAGTTGCAAACTTTTGTTTGATATGTTGGTGCCTTTACAACCTTGTTCAAAGCCAACGCCCCGTTGCGTTTAGGTTAAGCAAAATCTGAGATAATTAAGGTTTTAAAAAGCGACCGAATAGTCAAAACTAAGTTACAAAATCTATATCTATATCTATATCTATACTATATTATATGGCTCCACCTCTTATGGTTGGTCAAAAATAGTGAATTAAAAAATTAAAAAAGAAAACAAAAATCACTCACTCTCTCTCCCACTCACTCTCCCCACTTCTTTAAAAAAATAAATGAATTAAAAAAATACAAAAAATAATTAAAATTAAAAATGCCACCACTCTCTCCCCACTCACTCTCCCTATATGAGGTAATTTCAAATTGGTCCTAAATATTTTATAATTTCTCAAATTGGTCCCAAACTTACTCTTTTATCAATATAAAAATTTAATATAATCTTCAACTTTAAATCAATTCAAACGTTACATGCATA
>QANZ01034557.1:91978-122059 GCA_003254925.1 Chamaecrista fasciculata
AAAAAAAATTATATGCGGGCTCGCGGGTTGGGTTGGGTTGAAAAACTTCAAACCCGCAACCCAACCCGCAAGTGTGCGGGTTGAGAATTTTGAACCCAAACCAACCCGCGAACCCGAACCAACCCAACCCATAGCTGCGGGTTGGGTTGGTTTCTGCGGGCTCGCGGGTTGGCGGGTTGGTTTGCTCACCCCTATTTTAGGGTAAGAGAAGGATATTTGTTAATGACTTCTGATGACCTATTTATTAAATATGACAAATATTTTAGACTATTCTATAATTAGTTAGGGGTTGGAGGTATAATTGACTCAAATATGAAACGTTAGAATGTATAATTGACCAAAAAAGAACATTAAAAATATAACTGAAAATGATCTTGAGGTACCAACAATACTTTTACCTCTAATTTATTAAAATTAAGTCAACCACAATTCAAATATTTTAAAAGGATTTTATCTTCAATGCATACCTTCTTGCTTTGAAACTTGTTTATAAATAGCTTTTAAAATTTAAATATAAATAACACGATTTATCATAAAATTAGCATAGTGTTAAAATTTATATAATACGATTTATCATAAAATTATCATATTACTTTTATGTTCCTAAGCAATTAGTTGATGCTCTGAATACTGACAATTTAATATTTCAGCTACATCAACCACATCACTTAAATATCTATCGATGAATTTATACGAAAATGATTAAAAAAAAATACTTAAAATCCACAATAAATTAACATGCATCTTTCAGTGAGCAAAATATTTCATCTTGTTCGATCGTGAAAGTTCGAAATCTATGAGCACTAATAAATTAGGAACAAATTAAAATTAAGTAAAATATTTCTATATTTTTATTATAAGATCTTTTTTAAAATTAAAATATTTATGATTTTTAAAAAATTATTTATGCCAAATATTATCTTTTGATATTATTTTACTATCATGACCCATTATATATAACAAATTTATTTTGATGAGTATTTTGGAAACCCTCAACAAACGAGGTTAAATTGAGTCTCGAGAATAGATAACTCGTTTCATGTCATACAAGCGAAGTTGGTCATAACTTTATTATTTCAACTCCGAATGCCACAAGTTTGGAACTATGTGTTAATTCTTGAAGAATTTTTTTTTTTGCCCAGTTAAAATCATAAGTAAATAAGGTCAAATCTCGTCTCGAAAGTAGGTACGATACTAATTTGAGAAATTATGAAAATATACAGCACTGATTTGAAACAAATGAAACATAAAGGACTCATTTGAAATCTATCTCATACGTAAGGGACCAATTTGAGATTTTGACAAAAGACAAAAGAAAATTGCACTAATAATCAACGGTCATGCAAAAGGTTCATGATGATGAACCCAATTATGCATTTAGCAGGATTGGTTTACGTGGAGAGCAAGTGACTTCACGAAATTAATGACGTTCATTTTGTATCTCATATTGATGATTATGGTTTAATTTCTCTAATTCTCTCGTTTCCTGAATCATATATAGCAAATCCACATCAATCGGAAGAAGAACCTTCTTTCTCATTCTCAACCTCGTTGTTTGTTCCTTTCGTCCCTGATTTTACATCATCAGGTGCGATTTTCATCTTCAACTGGTTAGTTATGCATTATTTTTAACTGATCATTGATTAATGTTCTCAATCTGATGCTTCATTTTGTGCTATTTCTATCGTTTACTTGTCAGATCGATGCCATTTTGGATTCGCTTTTAATTTTGTTTCAAAATTGAAGGCGATGATCAGTTTCATGAGAAAGTGAGATACAAAACGTCAATGATCTGTTGAATTTATTCTAATGTAAATACATTTTGATGTTGCGGAGATTGATTTCTGTTGTTCAAGAATGTCTCGGATCAAACCTCAAAATTAAACTCACTAGGGATTTAGTTTGGCGCGTTGTTATCGCAGCTTGAGAATAGGCAGATTGAAAATGGAGAGGTGCGAAAATTGAATTGAAAATCACTTCACATTTGACAATTATGAGAAAATATATGAATCGGTTGAAAGTGGAATGTAATTCAGTGATTACAATTCTTGACCTAGGGGTTAGGGAATCGTGATTATTTTTCCATTTTCCCTAATATCTATTCTCTCTGCAAAGCACAAAAAAAAAAAAAAAAGAAATGAAAACCAAAACATCAACCCTCACTATTTTACTCATTTTGCCTCTCGATCATGACGCTCGTGGAGGTCAAGAAAATGAAAACCAAATTCCTAGGAATCCTCCACATATATCTGAGCACTTTAGATACGATAGTTTCTTTAGAATCCCTTTATTCCTACTCTGCATTTTGTAATCTTTTGCCATCTGATATCTCAGCAGGGTTAATCCGTATATATGCATATATTCACACGAGAACATATTTGAACTGTCACTTCTTCAACAATGAAAGAGACGCATAAGGATCATAGCTGTAACTCACCACGGACACCTAATGCTCGACAACGACGACGCTCAAATGAGGTTCGTTCTGGTCTCACAATTAGGAAATATTACTTGTCTTTGTGCTGGCTAGGGATCTCTCATATTCCATAAATTTTCTTGGTAATGTGCAGCATTTAACAATAAATTATGATAATACTCAATCAACTACTATATGGATTCTGGAAAAATACTTAATTAGTTTGGTAAAAAATACTTAATTTGATCATATCTCTCTTATTTCAAGCTCAAATGCAACAAATTCAGAGCTACGAGTTTCTTTTGGCGAGTCTTTTGAGTTCATCAATAAACGAGGTCAAATCAAGTTCTGAAAGTGAGTAGCTCGTTTCACGGTCAAACAAGTGAAATTGGTCATATCTCTCGTTTAAAGTCCAAATGCGACGAATTTGAAGCTATGTGCTAACTCTTGTAGAGTTTTTTATCTGACCAGTTCAGATCACTAGCAAATGTAGTCAAATCGCGTTTTGAGAGTATTTTTGGGACCAATTTGAAACATCATGAAAACATATAAGACCAATTTGAAACAAATGAAAGATAAGGGACCAATTCAAAATCTACCCCATACATAAGGGACTAATTTGAGACTTTGGCCTATTAGTTATTACCTAATAAATAAGCATACATATGTCAAAAACTACTTTAACTCAAAAGCTAAGTACCATTAACCACGTGTTCATGGGGCTCTGATACTATGTCAATTATCAAAGATCACTACAACTTAAAGATATAAATTATTAAGTGAAAGTTTATCATAGTTTTCCCATAATCTCAATCAGAATAGTCTTTAGTTGTCATTTATTAAGAATGTTAAATTTTTAAGGCTTCTTTATAAATCACTTCATTTATATATATAAACCAGTGGATTTCTAAATCAAATGCCATAACAAAAGGTAGTAGGGATAAAACAAAGCTACACTTTATTTTGGGGAATTTAGAAATGAATCCTTTACCTTTTGGTGACAGATTCCTCCTGAACTACTCAAATCCAATGGAAGCCAATTATTACTTGTTGATGATCAACTCAAATACAGAACAATGTGGATCCGTGCATACTCATCTCTTTGGATGCTTGTGGGTGTTTCAACCATAATATACTTGGGTCATCTTTACATCTGTGCCATGGTTGTTCTTATTCAAATATTTATGGCAAGTGAGCTCTTCAACCTATTGAGAATATCTCATCAAGACAGACGTCTCCATAGATTTAGGCTCTTGAACTGGTAAGCTCTCATGCTACTTCAATTGAAAAGGATCCTTTACATATGACAACAATAATGAACAATGCACAGAGATGAGATTCTGAATAGTGTCCAGGCATTTTTTCTTCACAGCAATGCTCTTTGTATATGGCCGAATTCTCAGCCAGCAGCTTGTAAAAACAGTGACCTCAGATAAAGTCTTCTATAGACTTGTGAGCAGACTGATCAAGTATCAAATGGCTATATGTTATTTCCTATATATTGCAGGTTAGCACTTTCCAAATGTTTTACTAATGATCTATTGATGTGATTTGATCGGCATGTTGTTCCACCCTACTTATGGGGAGCCAAGGCTTCATATGATCACGAAACAAAAAATGACTATATATGTTCCTCTAGAATTCAAGGATGGATCCACCGCAATGAACCTACAGTATGAGATAGAAAACTCAAAACTCGCAGTTTCAATAAAGTGAGTTTATTGAAACTGTGAGTTTTGAGGTTTTTGTTTCACACTGCAGGTCCACTATATACGTGCCTTTTTTGCTACATAATATTGATATCCATTTAGAGCCTATTTAGAGATGGTGCATATATGTATTGCTCTTTCTTTATTGCCTTTCTAAAAATAACTATATTTAAAAGCCACGTAACAAAGAAGCAATTTAGTGTTTGGCTAAATATTTGAGCAATCACTTTGAATATGAATATTTCAGACGATATTTTTAATTTTTTTTCTTAAGAGGAATGTTGTTTTTTTTATTTTCTTCCACAGCATGACCAACTATGGACTTATTCTGATTTTCTGTTTCCTTTGTTTTGATTTCAGGTTTTGTATGGTTTATTCTTTCATTGAAACAGAAGACGTACAAGTATCAATTTGGTCAATATGCGTGGACACACATGATACTTATTGTGGTGTTTGCCCAATCTGCCTTCACTGTGGCCAATATATTTGAGGGAATATTCTGGTACAATGACTTCTGATATAATTCTCGATTTCTCTTACTTCATCTAATTCAATGTGATTTTATTTACCTTTTCTGACTCTAAAATGTGGAATTTAACTTCCTAGTAAATCCAATACTTAACTAGGTCTAGCAGCTCTGTTGTGATGACTTAACTTTTTATCTGCCATCTTTCTGTCTGAGCTTTTCTTTATCCTTTGAAGTCTGGAGTCTGAACTATTGGTCTGTGATTGAAAGAGTTTTATTTCTATCTGCAACAGTATTTGAAAAAGAGTAAATATATGATTTGGCCCTTGAAAAATACACAAGCTAATAATTTAGTCTTTGAAAGATGATTTTACATACTTTAGTCTCTGAAAGTTATATAGTTATTACAAATTAGTCCCTTCATCCCATTTTGTCATTTCCATCTAATGGAACTACCTTTGAATGGCTGATTTGTTTAGTAAAATTAATTTTAAGGATTTATTTGTCTGTGTGACAAACTTGAAAAGACTGATTATTGAGATTGGTTTGTCATCTAAAAATTTATTTATGTTAGATGGAGATGACAGAATAGGATAAAGGGAATATGTGTATTAACTTCACAACTTTCACGGACTAAAGCATGTAAATTGAATTTTCAGAGATTGAATTATTAACTCATGTAACTTTTAGGAACTGAATTATATGTTTAATCTTGAAAATATGTCATATTTCTTCTATATGTTGAATTTGGTTTATTGCCATGAAGAGGAGAAGGAGGAGAACAAAGTTTGGGTTGGTTTTCATATTTAATACTAGGATTGGTTATTGATTGCAGATTAACTGAGAAGTTTCCTAAATATATTTTTAATGAAGCTTCTTGTGTAATTGATTGAATAAGACATTGGAGGAAACTAGAATGAAACAATGTGATCTCACCCGACAGCAGTTTTCTTATGTTTTTTTACTTTTAACATATTGCAGATATAAATTTTTTGTTTTATATTTTTATTTTTATACTGAAAATGCTAAATTGTTTATATCATTATGAAGGTTTCTCTTCCCTGCATTACTTATTGCTATCAATGATGTTGCTGCATATTTCTTTGGTTTCTTTTTTGGGAGAACACCTCTTATCAAGCTATCTCCAAAGAAAACGTGGGAGGGTTACATTGGAGCATCAATTGCCACTATGATTGCTTCATTTACGGTAAGCCTCATTTACTTGGTAATAAAATGGTTTATCAGAGACAAATTGTTTTGTTTCCAGTGGAAAGATCATTTTACTATGAGTTGTGAACTATCACGGAAGTGGATCCTTTGGGTACTTTCTAACTGGTGTCTTATCTTTGTGATTTCTCCCCAGTAATTATTATTGAGAAGTTGCTACATTCATATCAGCATGTCCTTCTACTTTTTTTAAACTAAAGATCTTAATATGTTTGTTTAGTACTTGGTAGTTTTCTTTGGCACTTAGATCACAGATATTGAATTTTTCATCACTAACTGATAATCTAAGAAAACTGATGGGTCAACAACATGAAAACTTCACCATTAAATTTTATGCAGCTTGCGAACATCTTAGGCCGCTTCCAATGGTTAACATGTCCAAGGAAGGTAACAATTTGCACTCACTCAGATCCAAAGAGATATCTTTAATTTGTTCTTTTCTAATTGTTAGTATTTCTCATTTGGTAAAACAAACGCAGGATTTATCAACTGGTTGGCTACAGTGTGACCCTGGCCCTCTTTTTCAGCCTGAATACTACCCCTTACCAGGATTAATTTCTCATTGGGTAAGTGAGAAACCTTGCAGGTTAGCAGTTAATTAATAAGCTACTTTGGAGATTGATCAGGATATTGGTCTTACATGTATACACTTCCTCTGCAAACTACCAAACATGTATTTCAAACTATCAATCAGAATAGATTTAGAGATTTTAATCATAGGCTCTGCACTATTGAGACTTGTTCTATGAAGGAAAAGAATGATTTTAAGTAAGAAGTGCTTTGTATTATTGACTTTCGATCCATGTTTAGCCAAGCCATGCAACAAAAGAAAAGAAAATTTAAGGAAAACTTCATTGTAATGCTGAACGTACTGAGTCATGCTCAATTTGAGTACTTATATTTGAGATTTTTGAAGAGGTTAAAGATTTACTTTTTGCAAATCCTTGTAGTTTCCATGGAAAGAGATAGCAGTTTTGCCAGTACAATGGCATGCCTTATGGATGGGACTATTTGCGTCCATCATAGCACCATTCGGAGGATTTTTTGCTAGTGGTTTCAAAAGAGCTTTTAAAATCAAGGTGCGTCTTTGCCCTTAATGGCAAGTTATTTTGCAACCATATTCATGTCGCATGATCTCCTTCCATCAATTACAGGACTTCGGTGATAGTATACCTGGGCATGGTGGATTCACTGACAGAATGGACTGCCAGGTACAAAATTAATACTTGGTTTCCATTTACGTAGGCAGAACTCTGTTCTGGAATACAACGGTTTATTATAATTTTTGTTTCACCACTATATATTTGAGTTAAACTGGTAGTCTAGTACCCTATGATCTTGTTTCACGTGCTTATCTGTATTTTGTTGATTGAATTAGCAATTGATTCACTTGTATGCAAGGTTGTCAAAATCAACGTAATCTTGGAAAGGGGGTAAACTCCCGTCAAAATTTTGTCATAAATGTCCAAATCCAACATATTTAACATCCCCAACAAAAATAATAAAACATATTCAATATTCATAACAAACTCAACATTTCTAGCAAATTAAAGTATAAAATTATTCAAGATTTATCATATTTTTATAAGATATCTCTTAAGTCATTAAACAACTTTGAAATATTTTTCATAAAACATCTCATCTTATTAGATCGATGTTTAATTTTTTTTTTCTTTAAGAAAAAGTCAATTTTCATAAGCACACAATCATAAAATCAATGAAATGCAAGATTGTAAAATTATATATATAAATTAAGAACTAAGATCTTAGTAAATATAGATATTACTTGAAATCGGGATCATTTTGTCTTTTAAGATTATAAACTCGTAAGTTCTTATGCTTTAAATCGAGATCTATGAATTGAAATCTTTAGGCTTTTGTGGCATTTACCTTTTGCAAAAGTTCACACTTATCCTTCAAACATCCTTCGCTTTCATCAGAAATCATGAACTATTTATTTATTTTTCTTTTATTATTTACTATACTAACTATTCATTGTATTAAGTAATTATATTATATAATTGATGAACAACATTTTTGAGACTTGTGGTTTATTATGTTATGTCTGCTGCATGTTTTCAGATGGTAATGGCTGTTTTTGTGTATATCTACCATCAGTCATTTGTTTATTTCCAAGAATGTTCAGTTGAGACATTTATGGACCAGGTAAGCTTTTTCATTTAAGTAATTTCTCAGAACTATTTCCAATCTTATACAAATTAGATGATCCTGAATGTAACTGGTGATACTATTTTAGGCCAAAACTTGTAGTCATATACATCTTTTAAAAGTATGCAAATTTTTAATAAACACTAAACGTAGAACATAATTCCAGAAAGATGAACCATTATGCAATTCAATCTTTAAAAGTCTAATTTATACATTTTAATTCTTGAAATTTTGGAGGTAATACATTTTAGTCCTTTAAACTTATTTTTGAGGGTCTAACTTGTAGGGACAAAAATATTGAAACATATTTTAGTTCCATGACTTATCAGATTTAAAGAAGTTACATTCATGATTAACACTTCTTTTCATGGTATAGATAACGAGGCACCTCTCTTTTGAGGAGCAGCAGGCTCTTTATGGAAAGCTTGGGCAAATATTACACGAAGGTCATATTATCAATTCATAAAGATTCCACAATTTGGTCATTATTTTCCACTTTGGTTTCATCATGTTATTTCCACAGATATTGATTGTTGAGCCTCTCAAAAAGAAGCAATGCTTCTGTTGTATATAATTATATATTTTATTGCATTGCTTCTTTTCTTTCGTGGCTTAGCATTCATTCAATTTTCTTGATGTTTTTCCCAATAGGAAAGTTCTTCTTGTTTCTTCTGTGTGTAAGTGTGTAACAATGTAATTTGGCCAATTATAATGTACAACTTTTCCAGTTGTTATTTTTTTAACATTTCTATCGCTTGACATTGAGATGAATCGTCTGTAATAGAGAAATCATACATTTTCTTGCATTAAAGCAAATTTCAACATCTCAAAAAATTAAACACACAGCTTCATTTAAGATTAAAAAATATGGTGAAACTTTTGCTCCTAAAAATTGTCTAAATACAGAGAAATTCATAGAAGGCAATGACAGAGAATCCGTTTTCCTTAAACCAACATGTTTTACTGCGTTTATTAACGGCTGCAAATCCCAGAAAGAAGGGACTCTTTAGTATAGTAGGATTGAGATTGAGAGGATCAGTAGAAGAAAAGGGTTTCACAGAAGTCTCAGTATACAAACTTGTAAGGTCGAAACCTCAAATGAGTCCCAAATTTACAGAATAGATTTTAAATTAGTCTTAAATACTTCATTGTTTTACATTGGTCTTACATGTTTCTATAATTTTTCAAATTAGTCCCAAACTAACAATATATTTTTCGTTTCAAGTTCAAATGTGAGGGATTCAGAATTATGAGTTGTTTTTTACGAGTACTTTCTTTATTCAGTTGGGGCCAAATGAGATCAAATCATATCCCGAAAGTGTGTTGCTCATTTGACAATCAAATAAATGAAGTTGGTAAGATCTATCTCATTTCAAATCTGAGTGCAATGAGTTCGAAACTATATGTTAACTTTTGAAGAATTATTTTTCTATCCGGTTGAGATCGTTACAAATGAGGTCAAATTGTACTATGGGAGTAAATTTTGGACTAATTTGAGAAATTATGAAAATATGTAAGACTAATCTGAAATAAATAAAATATTTAGGAATAATTTGAAATCCATCCCATATATATGGGACCATTTTAAAGTTTTGACCAATTTGTAATTTTATTTAAAAATTGACCAAAATTTAAAAAATTAAGATCAGAAGAGAAAAAAAATGAAGACAAGTTGACGGTTAATATAAAATTTAGAGACAAAAAATACTTTTCCAAATATATATATATATATTGGTAAAAGACTCCTTCGTGCCCCTAACGTTTGAGGTCAATTTGAGTTATGCCTCTAAAGTTTGTTTTGTATCAGTTATGCCCCCATTGTGAAACGTTGGTGTCAATTTACCTTAACTTCAATTTTTTTTGGGCCAACGTCCTATTTTGGTCCCTCAAGTTTGCTCAAAGTTTCGTTTTGGACCCTTAAGTCTCTGGCGAACTTTCTGACGAGATTCACGGCGGCCCCGACAATTACAAAAACGCCTAATCCAAGTTTTTTGACCTTCTGAGTTCAATGACGGTCTCCATTTTGCGAAAAAATGACTCGCAAGCTTCCGAAAAATTACATAGTCGCCGAAAAATTACACAACCACCGAAAATCATATTTCCGGTTATTTGTTCGCAAAATGAAGGTCGCCATTGAACTCAGGAGATCAAAAAACCTTGGATTAGAAGTTTTCGTAGTCATCAGGGTCGTCGTGTATCTCGCTGGAAAATTCGCTGGAGACTTGAGGGGCCAAAACGGAACTTTGAGTAAACTTGAAGGATCAAAATAGAATTTTAACCCAAAAAAATTGAGGTTAGAGTATAATTCACACAAACATTTTATATTACACAAACCAACGTTAAAGGGCATATTAGGGGGACGAAAGAGTTTTTTTTTTTTTGCATGTATATATATATATACCTCATCTATCTTTTACTTTATAGATTTTTCGAGTAAACTATCAAATTAGTCCCCATATTTTTGCTCGGTTACAGATAAGCCCTTGAATTTCAATAATAGACGAATAAGTCCCCGAATTTGTCGACCGTTACACAAATTGGTCCCTCAGTTAACCTACTGTGCCAAAAAAGGTGATGTGGCACATTAAGTGCCGACATGGCACGTTAAGTGCCACATCAGCACGGCGTTAACTGAAAAAAAAAATTGCCAACTGGGTGCGCCACATCAGCATGATTAATTTAAACAAAAAAAAATAAAGTTTATGTAATCAAATAGGTCCCTGGCTTCAATTTTATTCAGAAAAAAAGAAAAAAATTCTACACCCCACCTAACCCTAACCCAAACCACACCTAACTCAAACGCAAACCACACCCTAAAAAATTAGTCGAACCACACCCTAACTCTCCAAAACAAGTCCTACAACCACACCCAAACCCCCAACCCAAAACACCACAACACCCTAAACCCTTGAACCACACCAAAACCATCAAACCGTACCAACCTACAACCACACCCAAACCATCGAGCCGCACCAACAAACCCATCCACAACCAAACTCCCACACCTTCACATCCTTCAAACCGTAACCATTTCAACCAAAATCCCAAACCGTCACTTGTTAAACTAGTTCGATAGAGTGACAAAGTGAAGGTTTCGGGCGATTTCAGTGGATTTTCCGACAACATTGGTGAGTTTTCATCCTTCATCAAACTTTATGCGATTTTCACTTTAGTCCATCTATGAATCATTTTGTTTTGGCATTTATTGGTTCGATTTCTGAAATATTATTGGATTAGGGCGTAAACTGGAACGTTTGGAAATATTTGACACACATTTGTCAACTATATTTTGTGAACTTGGGACTGAACTGAATGGAATTTAACTATTTCGGGACTAAACTGTAATTTCAGCCAATCATCATTATATGATTTTACACTAAATTTGTGTGTTTTGTTTTGTTTTCTATTTATGAGACTTAATTCCTCACAGAAATGAGTTGTTCAAGAGGATCTTATAGTGCGGATTCTTCAAGGAGAAAGGGAAAATTTGGGACAAAGAAATGTTGGTGTGGCCAGAATGTGTTAATATTTACTTCTCGGACTGATAAAAATTATGAAAGGGACTTTTATAGATGTCCATTGTATCAGGTATTGATAATATGTGGCCTAGCTTTGAGTGAATAATGTTGTCTTTATAGTGTTGAATTGTAAAGAAATTAACTTATTTGTGGGTTGACTGCAGAATCCTTTACGTACTTGTGGCTTCTTCAAGTGGATAGATGAGGATAGTACCTCAAGTGAAGAGAATGATGAAGTGATGATTGACTTGCTTGCTCTGAAGAAGAGAAGGTGCAGAGAGTTGAAGAAGGAAAATGCAATATATCAAAGAGAATTGAGAAGGCTGAGAATGATTAATATGGTTTTAGTTGGTGTTGTTGTCATTATGTTAGTTTGTTTGTTAAGTGTTTTGTATTAGTGCAAGTTAATGTGATGAACCAAGAATGTATTAGTGTTTTGTAATGGAAGCTAATGTGTCTCCAATTTGACTGATGTAGTGTGAACCTTGATGTTTAATTAGATGTGTATGACTTTGAGATGGTAAAGTTGAGATGACATGGTTATGGTGTTAGTTGGTGTTGTTGTCTAGTTTGTTTGTTAAGTGTTTTATATTAGTGCAAGTTAATGTGATGAACCAAGAATGTATTAGTGTTTTGTATTAGTGCAAGTTAATGTGATGAACCAAGAATGTATTAGAAATTGGCCTATTTTTCACGATTGTATAAACAGGTCCCCGAATTATCGAGAAATGTTAATTATTTTAGACAAATAAGTCCCCGGAAAATTTTTTGCTTCATCCGAGTTTTACCAAACTGATTTTAGACCATTGTACAGACCTGTAAAATGGCACAATTACTGTCAGCCAACAATTGTGTAAACTAACAACATGATATGATGTAATTGTTATGCACTATTGAACACACAGGTCCCCGAATTATTGAAAAAAGTTCATTATTTTGCACAAATAAATTCCTGGAAAATGGTTTCATGTTAAAAATTTTAGCAAAGTCCCTGCCTATTTTTTGGTTCATCCCAGTTTTACCAAAATGATTTTAGACAATTGTAGAGACCTGTAAAAATGCCACAACTACTGCCAGCCAACAATTGTGTAAACTAACAACATGATAAGATAAGATGTAATTGTGACAAACATCCCAACATCCATAAACATTGTCATAGTAAGAAACATGAAGCTAGTACATCAAGCTAGTAAGCATTTTTTTGCTATTTCCATACATCATTGTGCAAGGAAATTGAAAAAAAACCATAAATACATAGTACATCCAAAAGAAACCATAAGCATCCCAGCAGTCATAAATCCAAAAGAAATTCATCAAGCTTGGCAGTCATAAAATTACTCATCAAGCTTGCTATACAAAAATAGGACATCAAGCTTGGCATTCAAAAAATAAGTCATCAAGCTTGGAATTCTAAAATTAAGTCTTCAAACTTCATTTCTTCATTCTCTTGCCCGTCCCCTTCGTTGCCTTTCCAATGCCGGTGTCAGCTTGCAGATTGGTCGCCTGAGGAGTAAGAGAAATGTCAACATATTGAACAAACAACAACTTAATTAAATCAAAATATTAAATGAGACATACAGTTACAAAACTCGGTGTCGGCATAAACTCCATACGAGGCAGCGGTGGATCTTGAGACTCAGGAGGAGGCTGCGACGAATCTTGAGACTGAGGAGGTGGTGGTGGTGAATTCTGGGACTGTGTAGGAGGAGGCTCTGACATTGGCTCCTCAGCAGGGGCGGTCTATTAAATTACAAAATGTTCATTAAAATACACATCAACATGAAACGTAAAAGAGGCGAATTAAATAAAAGAAACTTTACCTCAGGATGTGCAATGGGACAAGTCCTGATATTGTGGTCTCCTAACCCGCACCTGGAACACAGGGTCACTCCATAGTTCCTCTTCAGCCTACCACGTTTTGGCTCCACACTCTTAGTCTTAGTCTTAGTCTTAGTCGATGATGGAGCATCGTTGTCCTTCCTCCGATTTATTCTGGGCTGTCCCGCTTTCTTTCTTGTGACAATCGGTGGCTCAACGACTGGACCATCAACAACAACGCCTTCCCACTCCGTTTGATCAGTCATTCCCTTAATGCAAGGCTTGTATGCCTTCTTCCAAGTTTTCACAGTTAGTGAGAGATCCAGGAAGTCTTGGGCATTCATGCCTTTTGATGCATAACATGCACATTCATGCCGGCATGGAATGCCTGTCAGTTGCCATTCATTGCAAGAGCATCTCAGTAATTCCAGGTTGACCACAGCCTTCTCATTGTTATTCACACACTCAAATTCATTACCCGAGCCATCCCCTAACCAAACTGGTGACCAGTATTTAGATGCATTTATATTCTTGTCCAACCTACTTTTGGCCTTCGGAGTAAGTGGACCCTTGCACCAGTCAGCCATGAGCCTCATCTTGTTCATCTTGCGAATGATGAGATGGCGAATCTCTTCCAGCATGGTGATTATGGGCTTGCTTCTATACTTGACAAGTGTGGCATTGAATTGCTCACAAGCATTATTGAGAAGAGCATCATTTTTAGGGTCGGGGCTAAATCGGTTCTTGCTCCATGCACCTTGTGGGACGCGCTTGAGGAACGCCGCAGCCTCAGAATTTCTCGCCTCCATGGTCTCCATCACTTTTTGTCAAGACTTAGAATAATAGTAAAAGCCAAGCAAATCAAATTTACAAAATTTACAAACACAAAGACTTAAAATAATGTCCTTACTTTTTGTCAAGTAACAACACTTGTTCACATACAATAAATAGTTAAAGCCAAGCAAATCAAAGTCACAAAATTTGCAAACACAAAAACTTAAAATAATGTCCTCACTTTTTGTCAAGACTTAAAATAATAGTGAAAGCCAAGCAAATCAAAGTTGCAAAATTTACAAACACAAAGACTTAAAATAATGTCATCACTTTTTGTCAACATTTAAAAATAATAGTGAAAGCCAAACAAATCAAATTTACAAAATTTACAAACACAAAGACTTAAAATAATGTCCTTACTTTTTGTCAAGTAACAACACTTGTTCACATACAATAAATAGTTAAAGCCAAGCAAATCAAAGTCATAAAATTTACAAACACAAAGACTTAAAATAATGTCCTTACTTATTGTTACAACTTTACATTTAGAAAATTCATACTTTACTTACCAATTACTTTATTCCCTCCACTTTAACAATCTAATCCTAACAACCACTTTCCCATACTTTATTTCACCACTTTAGTACATCACTATTTTATTACTTTGTCTTCTTAAATCCTCTCAACAACCCCCAATTAAAATAAACAACCACCAATTCATATTCAAATGTGGTCCCTCAAATGTGGTCCATCATGTAAATTTAATACAATTGATAGAATGTCATTTCAATCCCTCATATTCATCTACATTCTCAAATTTGTCCCTCACATCATTAAACATTCTCAACTACAACTCTCACACATTATACAATTACAACTGTCCCTCTCACATACCCAACTATACATTCACAATCATAGATACACAAAAATGGTCCCCTTCAAATTCCTACACATATATACACAAGATTCTTGCATTTACATTCAATCCAACAACAATTACATTCCAAATTCCTCCAACAAATTCCAAATTCCAACACAATCCAACAAAAAATTCCTAAAACAATATAAATAGAAAACACAAGAAAATTGAAATAATGGCTTCCATGGACGAATTTCCGTTACCCTTCAAGTGAATGGAAGACGAAGATGATGATGATGCTGATGATGGTTCAAACACAAAAAACGATTGACGATGATGATGATTCGTGTGCGACAGGTTCGATGGATGGGTTTGGGTTCAAGGGTTTTGGGTTCGAGGGTTTTGGGTTCGAAGGCAAAAGGGTTCGACGGTTAGGGTTTGATGGGTTAGGGTTCGTGGTTCATGGTTAGGGTTCGATGGATTCGTGGTTCGAGCGGTTAGGGTTCGGTGGGTTCGTGGTTCGAGGTTCGTGGTTCGTGGGTTTGGGTTCGTGGTTCGTGTGGCTAGGGTTTGCGGCTAGGGTTGTGGGTCTGTGGGTTGGAGGGTTGTGTGAGTGATTTGTGAGGTTTGGGTGAGTGGGGTGAGTGATTTGTGAGTGAATGGATGGGGATAAATGGCTCAGGGACTTTTTTCTGAAGTTTTGCTTAATTTCATCTGATGTGGCGAAAATTCATGACTTGGCACATTTTTTTTTGTTTCAGTTTACCCCTTGCTGACGTGGCATTTAACGTGTCACGTCAGCATTTAATGTCACAGCTCAGCACACTAACGGCCACGTCAACTTTTTTTTGAACGGTAGGTTAACCGAGGGACCAATTTGTGTAACGGTCGATAAATTCGGAGACTTATTCGTCTATTAATGAAATCTAGGGGCTTATCTGTAACCGAGCAAAAATCTGGGGACTAATTTGATACTCATAGATTTTTCTATTAAAAAACTAGTTAAAATTTTCTGAGGCGTACGTGTAGTCGTGTACGGCTTGCTATTGATCCAAAATGATGAGTTGAGGTATCATCTAAGTCGGTTTGAACATTAATATTAAATGAAAAAGAAATTATTAGATTTAGTTATAAGTTTTTTTTTTATCATTAGTAGTATAAAAACTTTTGTTTTTTTTTCGTAGAAAGTATAAAAACTTTTGTTACATGTGCTAATTTTATTGGTGAATCTTATTAATAATAATATATGATATGGTTATTGAGATATTGGTGCATAAAGCAAGAAAAGCATATATCTCATTTCACTTTCATCATTAATGAGACCTGGTCTGAGTTTTTTTATTTTTGGTCAAAATGTAATTTTCTGTCTTTTATTTTTGGGATAGGTTGCAATTTAGTCATTTATCTTTTTTCATTGCAATTTTGGTTCTTTAAGTTTCCCAAAAATTATACTCTTTGATCTTAACAATTGAATGTGATCATATCTCTCTCATTTCAAGTTTGAATGTGATAACTCCCAAATTATATGTTGCTTTTGATGAATCTTTTCTTTTTTCAATTGAAATTATTGGCAAACAAAGATCAAATTATGCTTCGAGAATACGTCACCCATTTTATAATCAAATGAGCAAAATTGATCATATCTCTATTGTTTCAAGTTCAATTGCGATAAACTTTGAACTAAGTTACATCTTATCTTCAATTCTTGTTAGGTCAATGGGTCTCAGTGACTTAATTAAATTACTCAGTAGTCAAATTAATGTCCATTCAAAATTTCCACTTTTTTAAGGTGGACTGCAAATAAAGAATATAAGGATTAAGACTAAAATTTTTATTTTAATCTCATATATATTACTATAATTTTAATTTAGTCTTTCTTTAATTTTTCTCTAAAGTTAATCACTCAAAAGTTGTTTTGTCATCGATTTTATTTTTGGGTTAAATTGTAAATTTGATTCTTTAGTTTTTAATCAAGTTACAAATGAGGCCATCATCTTTCATTTTCTTTTTTCCAAATTTAATTTCATATATTTATAAAATATTCCATCATTAGTTCCATTCTACATTCTGTTTATCTCTCTCGTTAAGTTTGACGCTGACCATTGAACTTGGTGGTGAATCCTCTGTAGTACTGCACCTTCTGCAATACTGCAGGAATCAATAGGAGCCCACCACGTGTACAATGGTGTACATATGACGGGCTCTTATTGGTCCCTGCAGATTGCAGTATTGCAGAGGATTCTTTCCCTAAACTTGATCGATACTTTGGCTAGTTCAATGTCCCATCCGATTCTTAGAATCTTACTAAATTGAGAATATAAATCTATAAAGGACTAAATTGAGAGAAAAAAACAGTAGAGAGACCTAAAGTGAAGTTTTAGTAGTCAAAGGATTAATGAGGAAAGGGTGAAAATAATCAAAATATAGTTGGTTGTCACTTCAAGAGTTCAAGGCTTCAAAGCAGAAGCAGCTATGACTATGTGCTAGCATTAGCAATCAAATTCAATCCTCACACACATACACACACCTGTCACTTCACTTCTTCTTCTTCTTCTTCTTCTTCTTCTTCCTAAAATCACAAACCCTCATTCACAGACTAGGACACTGATGGAGGCTGTGGGTTCAAGGTTAGGCCGAGCTTCCTCTCGCTACGGTGCTCCGAGCGTTTTCAGTGGGCCAGTTCGGAAGTGGAAGAAGAAGTGGGTTCACGTCTCTCCTTCCTCCATCTCCCGCTCTTCTTCTTCTTCCCACTCTCATCACTCTCACAACAACACCACCGCCAATCACAACTCTCGTCTCCTTCTCTGCCGCTGGACCCCTACCTCCGCCGCCGCCGCCGACGACGCCGACAATTCCTCCGATGAGCCTCCCAGAAGGAAGTTCCGCTACACCCCTGTGAGTAATTTCATACATCTCTCTCTGTGTGTTTTCTGGGTTTTGTTGCTTCTTCTCTGTGAATATGTATGTGCTCCGGTGCTTATGAGTTGTGAGGATAAGATTTGGTAGGATGCGATGTTGAATTATTTTGTTGCATATGGCGCGAATTGGAAGTTGGGTTACGAACTTACCTTGAACTAGCTCTCAAAATAGCAATCTCCATGCTGGTTTGGGTGCTCCCTAGCTGGCTTCTTATGCATATTCAATTTTTTTTTGGTAAATTACATTTGGTACCCTGTGGACCGATTTCACTTTGATACTTGTTCTTTCGCTATTTCAAAAGTGACACTTTCATACCTTGTTCTTTGCACCGTTAACACTTTGGTATCCTAAAAAAGATAAAATAGGATAACAAATCGTGAAAGAACGTGGTACCAAAGTGTTAAAAGTGCAAAAAATATGGTACCTAAATATCACTTTTAAAAGAACAGGGTACCAAAATGTTAAAGGTGCAAAGAACAGAGTATCAAAATGTTAACGGTACAAAGAACAGGGTACTAAAGTGTCACTTTTGAAAGAACATGGTACCAAAGTAAAATCGGTCTATAGAACAGGGTACCAAAATGTTAACGGTGTAAGGTACCAAAGTGTCACTTTTGAAAGAACATGGTACCAAAGTGAAATCGGTCAATAGAACAGTGTACCAAAGTGTAATTTACTTTTTTTTTGTTTTTCTTACTTATTGTGATATCTGGATGGAGTGTTATTTATCATGGGTTTGACTTTGAACTTGTTGGGATGATATCTGTTGAATAAGATCCTAGGGGTTTAGAGGATGCTTGGGGTTGTTGAATTATTTGAAAATGACGAAAATTGGAATTTGGGGTTATGGTCAAGCTACCTCCTTCAATACTTAGCTTTTGAGGCCTTTTACTTTCTCTCTCCTTCATGCGTGTAAGCATTCCCCTGCTTGTGTGGCTTGGGACATGCAACATATAATTGTACAAATCCTCCTTGGTGGGATCAGCTGTGAAAATTCTGCTCCATCGATCTTGAATCACCACTAGTGCCATGAAAAACTTTTTATTCTTATTCTTCATCCCATAGGAACAGATGAAATCACCATGTCGGCCTCTAATGCTTACATTGGTTTTACTTCCTAACTTTTGTACCTATTATCATCCTTTTGAGAGTTACCAGGTTTACTGTCATCCCCTTATAGGTGGTGTGGTTGGTAACTGTAATGTCTGTCTTGGAAACTTTCATATTTTGTGTGTAGAAGAATCTTTTTTAGCTAGTTCATTTCAGGTGTGTTTTTTGTTTGGACGATTCTGTGAAGGTGTCTATTTCATTTTGTGCTCCTTTATATAGTTGCATGTCCGGCTTCCTCAAAGCTCCTTGTCTGTTGATAGTTTTTGTGTTGGTCCTTTTGCATATCCCTCTAATCTTTGTGTCTTTTCGCTGTCTTTTTATCTAAATACTCTGTGTGTCTATCTTCTCAAAAGTTTCATGGAGGGCAATAACCCTTATCTTACTGGAATGTTCTTCACTGTGGCATCCACCCGAGTCAACTGACTTCCACAGCAACTCAGCTCCCCCAATGTTCACTATCCCAAGGGAAGGACCACTTTTACAACTCAATGAATAGTTTGTTCTTAACAGATCATTATGGGCTAACAAAGTCCTTGGAATAATCAAAATGATGTTTGGGTCGTCTTCGGATATTAGAACTTCTTTGTTCTTGAGTTTGATAATATGGAAGATAAGAACTTCTATGTTGTATAATGGTCCATGGGTGGTAAAAAATTGTTTAGTCCAGAAAGGGGTGATGTGCACTACATTACAATTGATGATATCAGACAAAGCCAGTATTGTTCCTCCCCTTTAACAACTTTGTGTAAACCATAGCTACAGAATCTAGAAGCTGCTATATCAGTAGAACAGAAAATTTCACGAAGATACACCAGATGAGGATTATATTTGTTACGCAAGTGGTATACCCTTCCTATATTTGGGGTTGATTGGAGGAGCAGTGGGTCTCAGATGCGTTGTATAGGGTGATTTATTTGTATGATTGTTGGTCAACAATTGGTGTTGCAAAAGGAATTACCTTGTACAGCGCTAGCAACTTTTAATCCTTACACTTAACACCCAGACAGGGAATTTGCAAATGAAGAAACAAATAAAATCTGGGTGTGCATTATCTTATCTGTATCATTTTAATAACCCTGTTTTGCATGCATCATGTCATCAGATCATTGTTTTCATTGTGACCAAGGGTTAGTCAATGTGATCTTACAGATTGCTGTGCTGGAGGAACAGAAGAGGTTGGCAGTCAGAAAGGCTGAGAGTGAAGTGACAACTGAGATTGGCCAATCCACAGCTAGACCAACAAATGTGACTAATGAGATTCATGGGAAGCTGAACATGAATGAAGTTTCGGAGGAAGAAACCCAGGTTGGGCAACTGAATTCTGCATTTCTGTTTTTAATGGCTTTGAACATTTCTTTGGTCTCAAGTGGGCATAGTTCTCTGCTTTTCATCTTTTCCGCTTGTATCCAACTGCTCTTAGGTAATTGTTTTCGTAGGATTGAGAGCATAATGGGACACTGTCATGTCCTATGATCATTTATCTTTTAATGCCGAAACTATGAGGTAAACATAAATAATCATTCTCTATAAGTGGACAATTTTGTTACTCAAAGGCTGGGAAAGTAAATTTCTCTGGTAGTTTACAATGGACAATCCGTGCTAAGCTTATGGGCTAATTATGGAAAGGAGTGAATATTCATCTTTCCTGAGGCCAGTATCACATCAGAGGGCATTAATTCAACATTCTTCTTTTTGTCTTTGTTTTTATTCATGCTCATGCCAATCATTAATCACGTTCTGGTGGCATCATATTCATTTGATCGACAACTGATTATGGTAAACATGTAAGCACGTTGAAGGTGGGTTTCATTGAAAATTGCGCTTAAGTGTCTATCTCTATTAAGTATAGGTTTGATCTACCTATCTATTAAAGCCTACTTAAGAACTTTTGCTCTCTTCTCCCTCGCACACAAGCACACACAGAGGATACTGAAATAATCTTTTTGGAAAGAGACTTATATTTAGTTTACACAAATATAGGTAGACCAAGCAAATCATGAGGAGATATATCAACATTTTTTTGTGTGGGACTTATCTCTAATATGTTTGCATTTCTATTCATAACTAGATTAGTGTATAATCTTAGTCATGAGAATTCAAATATAACTTGATGGGCATGTGAATCGGTGGTGCAGGAATCAAACATGAACCAGTTGGAGCTTGGTTTGGGCTTCAAAGGTGACAATGGTGACAAAAGCCAGAACGCCGCTGTAATGCGTGATCCGTGAACCGAATTTTACATGTCGACCATAGAAAAAACAAGCTATCTGGAAGGTAGTTATGTATTTCAAGAAAAATACCAGGTCCATGTTTTATAACTTGATGCTTTCTGACATCATGTGATTAGTTAGAATGTGAGTATGTATTATTATGTATAGATAGACTGATATGCTTAACTAGCTTTAGTAGTTTAGGATCAGTAGTAACTAGGGTTGGTCAGGTGAGGATGACCTATTGTATTATATGCAGTTGCTGGGTAATGTATAATCTGAGCATACCAATTATCACAGTGATGTCTCACTTTTGCTCTCTCTGGCCTTTCATAATAAGTGTGAATTTTTATGTCTCGACGAAATTTGTAGGTTTTTTTTTTTTTGGTAAAAGTACTCTTGGTACCCCCAAAGTATGCGGTCATTTTCAGTTGAACTCCCAAAGTTTTTGTTTGGTCAATTGTACCCTCAAAGTATGAGGTCAGTTTCAGTTATACCCCCAAAGTTTTTTTAGTCAATTATACCCTCAATCTTTTTTTTTTTGTATCAATTGTTTCCAATTTTTTCTTTTTTGTGTCAATTGTACCCTCAAATTGAGGGGGTATTTAGGGGTACAATTGACTCAAATGTGAAACATTGGGGGTTTAATTGACTAAAAAAAACTTTGGGGTATAACTGAAACTGACCTCATACTTTAGGGGTACAATTGATCCAAAAAATAACTCTGTGGGTACAACTTAAAATGACTGCATATTTTGGGGTACCAATAGTACTTTGCCTTTTTTTTATTTTTTTTTTTGGGGTAATTCAGTTGAAACCGTACATGGCCTTTCCATAATTAGATTTGTCACAATTTTCTTCAATGAATTGATGATTCATTCAAGCTGATGAATCAAATCTGACAACAAACATGTAGACTAAAAGGAATATGTATTATGTAATATATTAAAAGGTTAAAATTTCATTTTGGTCTTCTATGTGTGAGTTAGATTTAATTTTGGTTTTACATTTATTTTTTTGTTTCCAAGTAGTCTTCTATGTTTTCATATTTTTCTTTTTAATTTTAGATATCATATTATTAAACATAGTCATATCTTTTTCGTTTCAAATTTAAATATACTTTTAAAATTTAATGAGTACTTTCTGTCTAATTAGAGTCATTATCAAATGAGATAAAGAACTACCTCATTTATAATCAATTTTTTATTCTTTTATAATAACATTTTTAAATTTTAAGCCAAAGTCATATTTTGGTCCCCTAAATTTAAAAAGTTTCATCATTAGTTCTTGGCTCTTTTTCATGTTTTTTTTGTTAAAAGGAAAGAAAAAATTAACTTTAATTTCTTAAAAGTTTTATTTTTTTACGTTAAAGTTATTTTTCTTTTATTATAAGATAAAAACGTAAGAAAAATAAATAAATTGAGATTTTAATAAATTTCAGCCAAAAATAAAAGAGAACAGTCTTTTCTTGGCCTCGTCTTTCACTACGTTGGAGAATCTGAACAATGATAAAAAGCAAAAGTTGTCGTCGCGGGAAAAATAGGTGTCCAAAACGGAAGTGGGTGAGAGCAATTTGGTGTGATTGACTTCAAAAAGCAATTTTGGAGGCAAATCCAACGACTTCGGTGGTGGGGAATCAGCAAAGGAGGGAGTAAAAGAAGAAGAGTTCGGAAGACCAAAATGAAATGAAAAGAATTTGAAAGATTAAAACAAACTTTGAACAAACTTGAAGGACCAAGATAAGACTTTAGCTTAAATTTTATGTAATTAAAATGTATAAAATAGGATAAAATATAAATATTTTGTATACATTGAAATAATTTAAGAATTAATTATATTTATGATTTATTTTCTTATTTTTGATAATTATAAATATAAATAATAGATGAAANTCTCATTTTTCCACTAATTTCTTTTCCTAATATAAGGTTAAATTGTTGCAATCACTTCAGATACCTTTGTGGATCATATCAATAATAGCTTCAAACCATACTAACCTGCGTTGAGCAGCTGATTATAATAAAAAAAATATTTTAACAAAAATAACTGCATTCACAAGATTTCAAATTTAAAATCTTACTTGAAGAGTATCAAACCACTCACCTCTTAAACCATCCTTTCGTTAGTAATTATTAATTTATTAAAGTAAATACACTATTGGGGCAAACAACAACTGCACTTTGGGGAGTCATAATGTGGTTAAACCAACCAAAGATCTTCCTATCATGAATCGGTATAGCTCAAAACAGTATCGATACAACCAAAAAACTCAACCATTTTGGTTATTACAAAATAATAAAAGTCTAGTCTAGCCAAGATATAAGATTAGGAGACTGAAAAAATACAGCAGTTCATAATGCTGCTTCTGAAAGTACAAATTTTGGTCTTCCCACACAATGGAAAACTTTGAAACGTATTTGATGAATCCCATCAAGCCCTTTCTGTATTTTTTTTTTCAAAAAAGAAATAGCATGGTCCCTCATCAATTGCTATTACCATTGTTATCTTCGACTTCGTGGGTTACACCTACTTCTGCTGGACGAATTACACGATCATAAAGCGAATACCCAGCCTGCAATTAAAACCATATAAAAATGTTTTATTCATATTCTCAACCTCCTAAATGCACCAATTAACAGAACCAGGAACAAGACCACATTATTTTGATTTAAAGGAAGAACAGGCTTTGACTGAAATTGAAAAAGACTAAAATGGAAAAACCCTTTAAGAAACACCTAAGATTGCAAATGAATGAACAGCCTCACTGATTGAACAGAAATCTTGACATAAATACACAGATCAACCTAGACATAACATATGGCAAATTTTGCAGTTCAAATGAAGTGTTAATAATGTAAAACACCAATTGTAGGAAGTTTTCAAGGTAAAAGAATTTATGTATTGGAAAACAGAATCACTGTTCTTCCTCAGATATTCATGTAAATTACCTTTAGAACAACTGCGACAGTGCCAGGAGGCTTGGAGCCATCAGGGATTTGGAAGACAGCATTGTGCCTGTGAGGATCGAATGGCTCATTTGTTGGATCAAATTTCTCTACGCCAAACTTTTTAAGTACCTGAAAACAAAAGCAATTGTCAGCATTACAAGATAGGTAAAACTGTACAGGAGAGCACATTATCTAATTGTCACAGTGATGAGCTACAAAAACTTATCTAAATTTGAATTGAAAATAATTTCGTCAATCTGATAATGTCTTAAAGAGAAACATTTTTAGCAAGAGGATTAAAAGAATGCTCAAGGGCATAATTGTACATTGAGTTTATAAAATATTAAGGATACTGGATCAACTTTGATTATTGCAACAAAATGCTACTGCATAAAGTAAGACATTCTACCTCTGCTAGTTGCTTCTCGGTCATTTCAACACCTTCCAGAAGCGTTTTCAAGAGTGGCACTGCACCTGCAGAGTCCTTAGCTGTATCAATTTTTGAATAACTGTCCTTTACAACTGAGGAAGCTCTTCCCAAATTGTCTGCAACATCTAGTAAACTCTTCGCAAAATTCTACAGTATAATTGTTACCAGTCAGCATAAAGATAAACAGGCAACAATTTCAGAAGATGGGCTCTGTAGAACTAAAACAAGAAAGATAAAGAAAATTATACCTGAATAGCAAATTTTTTTGAATTCTCTGCTTCACGTCTAGTCCTATCCATGACATTCTCCATCTCTGCATAAGTACGCAGAACTTTGTCCTGCATTTTCTCAATTTCCTTGTGCTTCAACTTCAAGAGTTCTTCCTTCTCAGCTACAAGCTTTACTAAATTGTCCCTGGATAAATCGCATTCGCTCTCTGAATCTGAATCAGAAAATGCAGTTCGTTTAGTACCTCTTCTTCTTTTGACAGATTCAGACTGAGATTCTGAATTAGAACCTGATTCTTTGGTTTGAGTTGCAGATTCGGAACTTTCAGCCTGATCAGTTGTGCTTGCTTCTTCGCTTGTTTTGGAAGGGTCAGCCTGATCAGGTGAGGCTGATGATGAAAATCCACATCTTGGGGTTGAGGATGTATACATCGGTGACCATAATAAATTGACTTGTACAGGAATCAACTGAAATATCAGAAAGCATATAGGGAACCTAATAAGCATTTTGAAACACATAACAGAATAAAGAACTATAACTGGAAGAACTAAATCTTAAAACATAGAATAGAACAGTGATCAGTGACGCACTATGCATATAACTTTCAAAGCATTGTACATGTAATTTTAGGGGTCCTATAGCTGTTGTCACTTCATACACAAAAAGGAAGTTTAACAAACTTGAAACTTATTAAAACAATAAAATGGTTGGACAAATGGGATTGAGAAAAAAATAATTGGAGACAAGAAAATACTAATATAAAAGCAAAAGAACAACCAGATGCATCTGAGAAGGAAAAGTTTATATGTAAGAGTCAAATCAAAGTTTTTTCCCCAATTATATTTCCTATTTTTTTTTTTTTTAAGAGCTAGTTAAGTTATTTCCAACATTCATTTGTAAACCTTAAAGAGGCTGCAATAAGCAAATAATGAAATTAGACAACATGTTAACCAACTAACTTAAACACATTACATCCTGACATCATGACTAATTGAACAGTCAAAACCAACGGCAGCAACGTGTTTAAATTGTAATCCAACTAATAGGAGACATGGACAGTTAGAGAAGTTAGCTTCTTAGTTGCTAAAAGGGATACTTCTCCAAGTTTAGTGAATCGGTTCTGATTTTATCTATGCAGGCTTCTGCATTATTTAGTAATTCAGCATAATAAATTTGGTGAATCATCTAACAACAAGAAAACAAAGATGTTGTCAAGATAGATGAATTAGTTCCAAAAGCACGTGTTTCCAGACTCCAAAATGCTAACTACAGAAAAAAAAATGCAAATAAATATTTAAAAAAAAAAAAATAAAACCAACGAAGTGAAACAAAAATGACAAAGAGAAAAAACACTGAAACTAATAGGCAACAAGGTACAAACTTTAACAAGAACTCCATTGAGTAATTTTCCGTTGTCTGAACCTCAAAAACCTAATTTACCACATCGTCATAAATAAAACTCCTTAAATAAATTCACAATTCATAACCTAAACCCATAAAACTAAAACCCTAATAGGAAATTTCAGCAAATCCTTAAACCCTGGCAAAACCCTACTAGACAAGAAATAAGAAAAAAAAAAACTCGTTATTTCCGCAGAATCTAGCAACATACCGTATTAGGCGATTGATGAGCGAGGGAATGAAGCTGATTGGAGAGGGTAGGCAAATGTTGAGGCCTCTGAGAGGCAGAGAGAAGCGGATTGCTTCGGCAAACACTCCTGGAAACTCGAGACAAAACCCTAGACACGAACATCGCTTAACAAATAGATGAACAAGAAGAAGAAACGAGAAAAATAGGATTTAAGATTCTTAACGAAGAAAGGAAGGGACTATGATTTCTGAGAGAAACAAACGGTGTGAAATTTAGAGAGAAGAACGTGCTTGGCGAGAAAGAAAAGAAAACAAAATTTTGGTTAGGCAGAGAAAATAGAAGAATTAGGGGTTTATCTTTTTGTGACGAGATTGCCCTTGTCGTTGATGTTCCAAACGACGTCGTTTCTGCATTCATTTTGTTGATTTCTATGGCAAGTTGGATAGTTTGGGGATTTCATTATAATATATGGGAATAGTTGCTCGTAGCCATAGGGTTTCCTTTTGGCCTTGGAATAGTCTAGAAACATGTGAATTCTCTCTTTCGTTATTTTTCTTTTTGCCAGAAATTCTCTTTCGTTAATTAAATCACAAATACGTAAAATAAATAAATATTCAAAAATACAATTAAGAACATGTGAATTTTACGTAGAATCACATTTTTATTTTTGGCCAATAGAATCACATTCATTGTCTCTAGAACCGTCAAAGTGAGTTAACCCGGCTCACTCGAGCTGGCTCGTCGCGAGCCAGAGATCCCAAACGAGCCAGGTTTTGCCAACCCGGCTCACCAAGTTGGTGAGCCAGGTTGGCTCACCTAACCCACCAACTTTCAATTTTATTTTTTTTTTTTTCCGTTTTTTCATTTTTTTAAAATTAAAAATATCAATAAAACAACTCACAAATAATAACACTCAACACCATCGCTCGTTTTTTCTCTGGACAGACGGTGGAACAACGACCATTGAGATTGGGGTTGGCCGGTTGGGTGAAGAAATTAGGGTTGGGACTTGGGAAAAGAAAAGAACTCTGAAAGACGAAAGTGAATTATGAAATCTAAAAGTGAAAATGAGGAAGAAGTGAAGAGTCTGGAAGATATTTTAGGGTTATAATTATTTTTATAATTTTATATTTTTAAAAAAAAAAGGTGGGTTGACTCACTAACTCACCAGCTCACTTGAGCTAGCCCACCACGAGCCGCGAGTTAAGTGAGCCAACCCACTCGAACTAAAAATTTTGGCGAGCCAAGTTTTCTCAACCCGACTCACCAATTTTGCTGGGTTAAACGAGCCAGCCCACCGGGCCTGGCTCGTTTTGACGGCTCTAATTGTCTCACTATTTTCGGATATACTAATGGTATCCGAATTCCCTTATATATGTAAAAGTTTTAATTTCATATTTAAACTTTACATTAACTATGAATTTTATCTCTAATTTTTTTTAATTTTATTTTAAATTACATTTTGATCAATTGTATTCTTTATTCTTACTTTAGCCAAATATTATCAACAAATCTACATGACTAATTATATATAATGAAACATTAATAGAAAAAGAACTCAAATTGAAAAACATAATACAATCTGTCGTTAATTTATTGAAAAAAGTAAATCAAATAGTAAAATTGATTAAAATGTAAAATATTAGATACGAAATTAACAAAAAAAAATTGAAGACAAAATTGACGATTGATATAAAATTTAAAAATAAAATTAATAATTTTACCTATATATATATTTTCTTCTTTCACTATGAATCCTTCTTCACAATCTTTATTCCTATACACTCCATTGTTACCTCAATCTCCAACCATGGCTTCTTCTTGCTGTGTAATGTGCCATGATCTTAATCCAATATTCAAGATTCCAAAACCAATAGTGCTACCTTATGTTGATCAAAGTTTCCCTAATTCGTCTAGACATTGTTGATGAATTCGTGATGATGATACAGAATCAAGTTGAATATTATATTGGATGTTTACTGTTCTTATTTTGTTTTTCACAATTATTAGATTTATCATTTATAACTTTTTATGCCTATTGTCATTAGACTATGAGTTCAATTAGCTTTGAAGAATTTTGGTTTATAAATTAAGGTTAAGAGTAAGGATTTATCTAACATGTGCCGTTAGGATACATTTTAAGGTTTTTTCTGATTGGTTAGTAGAGCATCTCATATTTTGAAATTTACGAAAATTCATTTAAAATATAATTTTTAATGTTTGAAAACTCACCTCATCAATCAAAAGAAACATTAACATGTGCCCTAAAGACACATGTTAGAAGGACCCTAAGAGTAATTTCTCTTTAGTTGGAAGCTTTTAATGATCATCCAATTATTATATTTAAAGAAATATTATTATCAAAAAAATTTATTATTTAGTCTTTAAAAATATACCACGTTAATAAATCAATCTATGAATAATAGAAATATATGAGTTGATTTCTAAAATATTTTAATTGTCAACGATTTAATCCATATGACGATTTAGTCACTAAAATTAAATTATTTTTGTATTTTTTAATCCTTAAATTTGTAGTAATTTTATACTTTTTAGTTATTAATTTATACTGCATATGTTTTTCTTTTATATTTAAATTCGACTTAAGGACTAAATTGTTAACGATTATAATATTTTAAGAACTGATTTATATATTTCAATTATTTAAGAATTAATTCAATAACTTGATACAAATTAAGAGATTAATTAAATAATAAGTTTTCTCTCTAGTATAAATTCCAGGATTGAGTAGTAAATTTTCTTTAATAAAATTTGTAAATAACTAAATTTGAAAGAAAAATCTAAACAAAAAGAAATCTAATATGTGAGAAAGTCCAACTCCAAATTTTGACAAGTTATGTTTAGATAAATAACAAAATCCCATCCAAATTCAGATCTATCCAATGGAAAAAGCATGCCTAACCAGTTCTCTCTCTCTCTCTCTCTCTCTCTCTCTCTCTCTCTCTCTCTCTCTCTTTTCTATATAAAAAACATCTCACTTAGGGTCTGTTTGGGAGCCAATTAATTTTAATCCAATCTCATCCAAATGGATGGGATGAGATTATTTTTTAATTGGATGAGATAAGATGATGTATTGGTGTTTGGGTGATTTTAGTGATAATGATGTTAAATAGGGTGAGAAATTATATAAAAGGGTATGTAATGATTGTGGTTGGTAGAAATAAGTTGATGGATTTTTGTAATTTGTATAGGAGTAGAAATGGTAGGAAATAATGAGATGAGATGGAGATAATGAGATGAGATGATAGGTGTTTGGTTGTCTTTTGATTGAAATAATATTGAGATGAGATGATATTGTGAAGTGTGATATGGTATTGGAAATTGTGAGGATGAGAAAATTTTGGATTGAGGGTTAGGGGTCAATCCAAATCCAAGTGGATGAGATTATGGGCCAAAATAAAAATAATATTGGAATTATTTTTTGACATACAATTTGGTCTATAAATTCGAACTGTTCCAATTAATCAATCTCTAACATGTGTAAAAGATAACTGGGGCCTTGTAGAAAACCCCAATTATTAATAATGGGGTCTATTTATGAAATTGAACGACAAAAAAATAAAAAATAATAGTTTGAGGACCAAATAGCAAATTAGAAAACAACACTAAATTCTAATAAAATGTGTGGTGAAAGGTTCATTTTGGTCCTAAATGTATGGCCTAATATT